>PVJD01005522.1:0-114219 GCA_004026545.1 Mormoops blainvillei | reverse complement strand
CCCCCTAAGTCATCTGTCGGTGCCACACTAGCACCCCTTACCAGGCCGTCACTGCGGACTCACCTAAAGCTTACTCTGGGGCCCTTGGCGAGAACCTCTTTAAATGTAACCGTAACGTGAAGGCCTGTGTCATACCACACACACACACACACACACACACACACACACACACACACACTCTTCCTAAAGAAATAAACAGGTAGCTAGCTTTTGGAAACATGGCCAAACTGTTAAAAGAACATGAAACCAGTTATATATGTTTTGAAAGGTAACTCAGTTCCATTTGCTCTGCTACAAGATAAAAAAATTCAAACTTTTAATAAGTAATAATAGAAGATCTAGGAGCATTTATAGCATCTGGGGTTAAGTCTCACTACTACATCTATATGCTCATTTTCTGCATTTTTCTTCATGATATTTGAAAATTAAATTTCAATGAAATGTAATATTGAAACCAGTTTTTAAGGAACTTTAATTCTGGCCTTATCTGAGGTAGCAAATCTGTTCTCCCACTGGGCACCGCAGTTTTCATTTCAGCCAGGCGGGTCTGTTCGTTGAACCAAAATGTGCATCTCAGCTCAGCACATCTGCTTACATCCTATCATGGCAAGTGCCACATGTGCTTCAAGACGCATCGAAAACAGCTTCCTGTCCCATAGTTCACCAACTTAGCTAGTACGTATCAAGTCCCTACGAGGTGCAGTAGGGACGGTGGGAAACGAAAGGAGAGGTCTTCCCACAGGAAGCTCGCCGAGTTTTGTCAAGCTGCTCGCTGGAGCTTTATGCCGCTATAAAAAGTGAATGCGGAGGGTCTCCACGAACAGTGTGACGTGATGTTCTTCAAGGCGCATCTCTATTGCTGCAAAGGTCTCTGCACTCGTATAGACAATAAGAAGGAGATGCTGCGTTTTAGAAAGTGCGTGTGTATAGCTGCCTACCTTTGCTGCAGGAAGAAAGGAAATGAGAAAGCACAGATATCTGCTTATCTTTACAAAAATGAGCTGAGGAAGGAGAAACCTAGAACACGGAGCAGGCGAAACGCGAGTGGTGGAGGCAGAGGGGTGGCTATGGCAGGACGCACGGAAGGGGTGCAGCGGCCCTTCTCCGCAGGTGCATTTGTGAACAGAGTTTGCTCTGGGAACTATGTTAACGTTCCACGTGTTCCAAAAATAAAAGGTATGCTCAAAAGATAGGAAGGCGGGCAAATTCTGCAACTAAAGGCAAACTGAAACAAATAATCCCAACTGTATTTCAAATGAACGTCACTGAGTCAGCAAAGGGAGAAAAGAAGAGAAATAATCAAATTTATGAACATACTGTTTGACCATGACCCAGGTTGAACTGGCCTTCTCCCCGCCTGCGAATTGTGTTTGGGTTCCTGGAAGTTCGTAATCGGTCATTTCCCCATGGCCTCCATCCCCTACGATTTGGGCAGGACTCACGGTCAGCCTACTAAATAGTCGGTTTCCATCTTTCACTTATGTAGTTTGTTTTTCTGCCTTAAGTACACACTATAGAAATGGAGACTTTGTCATACTAAACTTTTCCTTCCTTCGTTCATGATCGCTTGCGTAGTATCAAAATGTCTCCTTTAAAGAAATATATGGCTATTAGAAAAGTTGCTTCGATCGTGGTATACTCGTAATCCCAAAATATATACTTATAACTTGTTTCTCTCTCCTTCTGCCTCTCCACGGGCGCCCGGCACACGACGCCTTAAAAGCAAACCGAGCCTGTGAGCTCTGAGTCAGTGGGGGCAGGGCGGCTGGCCCCATGAGGGTACAGGCGCTGCCTCCGGAGGCACGTGGTGTAGGTGGCTTCTTCGACTTCTTTGTCACTGATTTCTCCTCTCAACTCATCATTTTTCTTAAATTTTCATCACCGTGTGTTTCTTAGTCGTTAGTACCTGCTTCACACAATGTGTCTGCTCCTGCCTCGGTACCCAGTTGTCTCCGCCTCTCGCTCGGTCTGAGTTAAAGCCTCCAGCAAGCCTCTCCCTTATTAACTATTGGTTATGCACCATGGATTCAAAAGCCCTGTCAGCTAGGATTTTGTATACATTAAGCACAGGAAAACTATGAGCAGGTGCCACTCTTGTGAGGAAAGTTATCTGTGCTTTCACTCTCCCAATCAGGCTTGAGGAAATCAATGCTGTCAGCTTTGAGTTTTTTATTTATGTCCAGGTTCACTAAGATTTGATTGCTAAGAAGTACTATTTTGTGTATTTTAAATTATTCTCAATCATAAAATATATATATTTCAACCATTTCTAAATATATTGAAAAACTACCATCCAATGTCATATTTTATGTGTCTTTACTTCCATATGTTTATGTTAATATTGCATCTTTTTCTTGCTTAAATCCTTGAATAGTTCACGATTGAAATAAAAAAAATAAATTTAAGTTGCTAAGAATCAATTCATTGAAGACATTATTCAATAACTGGGTTATTTTTATTAATTAAAAATATATATGGAAAATAACTTTCATAAATCTCCTTATCCCCAAGGGGAATATTTAAAATATTCTTACAAGAGGTATAACTACACACAGGAGCAGAACAAACATTCTGAGACAGGGCGCCCTCAGGGACCCTCGTCTGGGTAACTATGAAATCTAATCTGTAAACTGGTGAGGTGCTGGCCAGGCCCCCAGGTGACCGGGCAGTGGTGGCTGGCGGGGAAGAGTGGGCCCAGGAGGGTGCAGGGCTGCGGGAGACCAGAGCCCCTCCCTGGAGAGGCGGTGGTGTTTCCAGGTTAAGGACTGGCTGTTGCCAACCCCTGCAGGGCAAGACAGTGCCGGTAATTACTTTTTGTGCATCTAAATCTTCCCTGAATGTTCAAGTGGGAATAGTTTCATTAAATGTTATCCTTTCCACACCATGCAGTTTCATTAAATATTACCCTTCCCACACCATAAATTAATCCCTATCCTGTACCTCTCCCTTGTGAATCTCAAAAAGGAGTTGTGAAGATTAATCATTTAATTGTGTGAACTGTTTAGAGATGGCTCTCCCCTGGCCCTTCAGGAAGCAAAATTATTCCCAGTCGCACACCTGAGATGCGTTTTAACAAATTAATTTATTGAACAACTACTATGTTTTTGATACTGTGCTAGGCAGTGTGAGTGAGGATAAAGAAAAATTATAAGGCGGTCTCTAACTTCAAGGAATTTATAACCTAGTTAAGTAAACAGAACTCCAAAAGGACATACTCAGACCGTGATCTCAAATGCCCATGGGCCTTGGAAGAGAAGTTCTGTGAGAGCCTGTTGTCTGGGGGGCCTGGGCGAGTGGGAGTCCCCTCTACTCATCTGGGGCACCCGCGCCTCCGCTTCGACCCACTTCTGCCTCCTGGAATGAGGTCCCGTGTTGCCATGTGCAGTGTCTGACTCGAGTGAAATCGGAAATCCAGATTTTGGGGTATCATTAACCACTTTTCAAATGTTGACACCTAATTCAAGATTTGTAATTTTTAAGCTATCTGCGGGGCAATCCAAACACACCCACAGGACACCGGCTGCTGAGCTGGCGCTGTGAAAACTCAGATATGAAACAGTAACAAAAAGCACAACTAGATATAATCAAGCAGCAAATCAGATGTTTCAAACAATATGTGCGTATAAGGAAAAATGAAAGTGGGTTTCAGAGTGGAAGGTGTTACAGAAAAAGGAAGTCCCCTAAAGAGAATTTTGGAGGAAAATACTAAATCTTAGACTCTAGAAAATTTAAAAAGTAAGTTTACTGATATGTCAAGGCTAATTATGGTCTATTGTGTGAAAATGTACCCTAAATGATGAAGAAAAATCTAGAAAATGTCACAAACATTAAAGAAAACAATCTTCGAGTGAACCCAGTTGTGAGCCACATCCAATATTACTGACGGAGTGTTTCTCCTTCAGTAATGTTGGAAGATGACTATGAAAATGAAAATCCTCATTGCCTTCAGCCTTTAAGAGATAAAAAGTAGTTATTGTTAATGCATTTTGAGGTCAAGAGGATCCTACAGACAAGAATAATGACCCTAACATTTGCTTTTAGGAGGTTTTGAAATATTAGTCAGGCTGGGAATTGTGTGCCGATGATAATTAAGAATTAAATGCTCCTTGAAACGGCCTTCCCTTGCAAGCGCCTGGCTGGCACTGGGTCGGTTACCAGCAGCAAGGAGGCAGAGTCCTCTGTGAGACCGGCGCACACAGCTCCGTCGTCAGCCACCGCCACCGGGAGCCGCGGTATCATTACACATGTCTCTGGTGCTTGTAGCCCTGCAGGGTCAGGACGCAACTTTCGGGCCCACTTTTTATTTCCTGATCGATGGAGATGCAGCCACAGTGGAGTGAAAAACAATATTCATGCATCTCTGCCGAGAAAGAAAAGTCAAAAATAGAAGGGGAAAAAAAGCTTTTCTGTGGGAAGAGAGAAATTGGAACAAGATTGGTTGGAATAAAAGATTGATGAAGAGGTATTCAATGCTTGCAGGGAAAAACTTGTGAAAACAATTGATGTCGGGAAGCTTTTGATAAGACACTCAAACATGTCATTTTAATATTTATCACTGGCAGTGAAATTGATCGATATCGCTGGTGTGATGAGGTCATGAACGAAGAGACTGATGCGGGCAAATTCATTATTTCTGCTCCTGTTCTTTCTATTTTGATATTAGTTTATTTTCCCCCCAATAAACTATCCTATTACATCCCTCCTCACTTCTGCAATTTTTTTTGGTAATGTAATTTTCTTGTCATCTTCTATAAAACACTGAGGCACCCATCTGTTGTAAGGTAGGGATAAAAATAGCTTCCTTTAGAAGCAAACGCTGCTCTAACCAGCTAAGGATTTATATTGGAAACCATATGAAAGACAAGTCAATCCTCCAGGGGCCCTTTATCAAATTACATTTTCTGGTGCAGGGGCAGCCCGCCTGCCTTGAACTTCTTCACCTGTGTGCGTTAAACAGGATTGCAAGTGCGAATTAGTGGAGATTTGCTCAGTAATACAATACTATTCTTTCGTTTTTCTCTTTATTGCGTATTTACTCAACTAGGTTAGTTTAATGCAAATGCCCCAAACTCATTTTATTCAAGTCAAGAAAATAAAAATGAAAAAATCAGAATAAGTGCAGCAATTTAGCCAAAGACCTGGAAAGGCCCCTGGCTGATCCTTGGGTCTCAGAGATTGGATTCTGTGCCAGCCCACATCCTTGTGCGTGTCCCCTACTCCCCCAGGCAGGCCCTGCAGCCATCCCTGGACACAAGGGCCAAGCTCCCCTCCCTCATGCATGCAGACGCCAGATCCCAGCCCTGGGAGACCTCCTGGGTGTCCAGGAAGCAGGGCAGGGACAGCCGCCTCACTGATGCCTCACAGGAATCGGGGCGTCACTTGGACAGCACATCACAGATCAGCAAGGCGTTTTCACTCACGTGGTAGAAGCAGCTTCAGAAAACACCCTCATCTGAACTGGGTGCGTGGGCCCAAGGTAATCACAACAGCCCTCATCATAGGGCAGGGGGGTCGGAGTGGGGGCGGCTCTGTGCAGGCGGAGGGAGGCAGCAGCCTGATGGGGCCAGGCCTGGAACCCGGGAGAGCAGGGGCCCTGGGAGCCCCAAGGGCCAACACACGGAGGCGCCTGGGGGGCCCAGAGGGACGCAGCCCTGTCAAAACCCTGATGTCACTTTCTGAGACCACCTTTCGAATTCTGATCTCCAGAACCATGAAAGAACAAACTTGTACCTTAAGTCACCAAGTGCGTGGTAATTTGTAAAAGCAGCAATAGAAAGCTACACAGTGATGGATACATAAAAATTTTATGTATAATTCAAAGGAAACAGTGAATTAAAACAACAGATACACTGTTAGGTCGGTGTAGTTTGAAATGCCCACAGCAGAAAGTTTGGCTCCGTGTGGTGTGCATGTTATGACATATTTATTACTAATAAATATATCCTTATTAGTAATATCCTTAAGTGTCCAATATTAAGGGGATATTTAAAATCATTGAATCAAAAAGGTTCTCTGGCAACCATCTAGCTCTTTTTCTGCCCCCTCACAATATGCAGAAATCGGAAACCATAAATGCCGTATTTTTCAAGAGTCGTGGCTGGAAATGAATAGGACGGTCAAGGTGGCCTGAAGCTCACGGCTGAAACAAAAGCCGAGAAAGACACGCGGCTCAGACCACAGGTCGGCACAAGAAAAGCCTCCGCTACCCATTAGCTGCCAGGAGGAGGCCGGCGGGTATTTCACACCAGCTACAAAAGTTAAGTTAGAACTCTAGTTATTGGGCATCTAATCAAAAAATTGAGTTTCACTTAAGCCTCTTTGCTAATGTGGCAACTAGTTTTCCTGTAACATTTAAAGTATTGTTATATTGGCGTGAAGGATTGTTGGTGTCTAACTTTGAGACTTAAAGTATTTCTTAAATAAAAACACAATTGTTAAAATGCTGATTGTGGAAATAGTGTTCACTGACAGTCCTGCCTGCGGCTTCAGGGGAGATGGTTTTTACCCAGTGACGCCTGACAATGAACTTACAACGACTTCATTGATCTGGATCTAATGAACGGAACTTGTCAAAAGGGCCACGAGGAGTCTTACAACTGGGAACAGAGCTAACGTGTCCCCCTTGTAAAATTTATCTTACACAGGAAAATAACAGAGACTCTAACAATGCACTCTCCTAACCTGTTTAGATAATAATGACACAAGGTCCTGTTCTTAAATTTTCCCAGTGATGACCATACGAAGACACCCCAACCCTGACTGCTGCCTGTCGGGGGTGGGAGCCCTGCCCTCCTCAGCATGGCCAAGCAGCACCCACCTGCCTGCTCCCCGCGGCATGTCCACACACACGTATGTTCTGTTCTTTGAGGTCATTGATGTTCACATGCTGATATTCCTTTTCCTTTCTTGTCTGCTTGCCTTTCCTGGATAATTCTCCAAAAATTCCCCATGAATCCACCTGAAGCTTTGCAGACCCAACCAACAAAGCACACAACCATGGTTCTTGCTGATGTATATGCACGCACTCTACACACACACACACTCATGACACATGCACTACACATGCATGTGCAAGTATGTGTACAAACATGTTGCTTCAAACACAGAACGATGTGTGTAGATAGCCACTTAGAAGTCGTCAACATTCAGCCAGGCAGAGGAAGACCTCAGTTACTCGAGGTCATCTCTTGGAGAGAAAAAGCTGTATTTTCTCTCTAGCAGTGGGCTCACCGAGAGAGGTTTCCGTGTGCCTCAGCCCTGGGCCTGCGTGCTGCACGAGCCTTGGGATTCCCATTGTGTGGACTTTTCCGTAGCCGGTCCCCTCCACTACGCCTGCTGGTCCATGTTCCTCTCTGGTTTTTATTGCCCCGCCCTTGTCCTGGTTGCCCTCCCTGTGGCTGGCTTGCGTTCACTTTCCGATCTGTCAAGGGCATTTGGAATTTCCATCCAAGCCCCTGAGGTTTTGCTACCTCATCTGACATTATGTCATCCTCATGTGAGGTGAGCAGCTACCTAGACCATCATTCCACGCATTCACCGAGAGCTGACCCTGGCGACGTGCCAAGCCAGTGGCGCACCATTGCCGGTTCCTCCTCAGGAGAAGAGCAGAGAATGGCGAGGAGGACACACCTGTAACAGTCCCAGGCAGTGAAACAACCCTCTCACGGGCTTCTGGGAAGTTGACTTACGTAAGTGGTTCTTGATACGTTAGAGGGCATAGAGCCTTCAAGGATCAGCTAAAAGCTATGGATTCTCTTTCTCAAAAGATATACACATGTGTGCCGTAATATTTTGCATAAAATTTCAGAGGACTCGGGGACTTCCCTTGAAGTACATCTCTGGAGCACTAGAGGTCTAGGGCATTTAGGTTAGGAAAAATTATTTATCTAGATTTAAATTATGCAGTATATATATTATCTTGGAAATTAATATTGCACACAGTAGATGCCATAAGAAATTATAATTTGAAGGATATCATTTAACATGGATGATAGCATATATATACCTTAAAATTCTCTTGATTGATCTATAGCGCCTGACAAAAGAAATAATTATTCATGCACTTAAATAAAGGTGATGTTTTTGTATTGCAATGAGGTGACATTAATTTTTCTAGCTGTGGTAAAATACACATAATATAAAATTGACCATCTTAACTATCCTTAAGTGTACCGTTCAGATGTGCTTAGCAAAGTCGCATTATTGTGCCACCAGTCTCCAGAACTTTCCACCTTGCAAAACCAAAACACTGCACACCCATCCCACAGCTCCCCCAGCTCCTGGAAACCACCATTTCACTTTCTCTATGATTCTGGCCATTCCAGGTGCCTCACGGAAGTGGAGTCATACAGTGTTTGTCTTTTCTGTATTCTGTATTTGAAATACACTTATTTCACTGAGTGTATTGGAATTTCCTTCCTTTCTAAGGCTGTGTCACATGTCATTGTGTGTCCATCCCACATGTTGTTTATCTGTTCATTCATCAAAGGGGGCCTTTTGGTCCCTGAGAATAATGTTGCAATGGACGTGGGCATGTGTGATTCAAGTTTTAACATAGAAATCTTAATGCTTGTATAAAAGCTATTGTGCTTTGTATTCGCAGGCTTGTTTTACGTTTTTAAAATGCTTTCAATCAGTTTTATTTCTCAGCTTAGCATACGTGCAGAGAAGTACACAAAGCAACTCAGTGGATTATCACAAAGTGAACAGTCACGTTGTCCCACCCAAGTAAAGACACAGAGAAGCAACCAGTGTTGGACTTCCCTTCTAAAGTATATTTACTGCATGCCACGTACCTGTCATACAACATGCATTTGGGGCCCCCAAGAATGATGCCAGGTAGATGTTATTAATATTATCTGCACGTTGACTTGAGTAGCGGGAAGCTTAGAGAATGTTGTGCAGCGCCACACAGTGGACACGTGACAGAAGTGGACCAAAGGACTGGCCTCCCTGTGCCACATCCCTATGGTCGTGGACGGGCGAGAGGCCGCTGGCTCCCAGAAATCCATCCGCTGCATTAGATACTACCAGAGGCACTCATCTGACATTTGTCTCACGGGCACATTGTCTACCCTTTTGATGGTCTTAATGGTAAGTCCTACCACTGTTCCCATTTGCCCCCTAGAGTAGCTGGAACAGACGCCTCAACATTCCTCCCTGAGAGCCCCTCAGTAGCCAAAGAACATGAGCGCCTCCCCACGAAAACGCACTCCAGGGCTTCTCTTGAGACCCTCGCTGAAATGGGTCCCCAGACGCCTTACCTTCCCGCCCGTCCACTTGCTGCCACCCTCGTTTGTCTAGGCACCCGGTAACACGAGGGCCTGCCCAGAGCTGACGCGGTGTCTTAGATGTTCACCATTGGCTGCAACACCGCAATGCATTCACCCCTTCAGCGGATATTTCCCCGGAGCTTCCATGTGCTGCAAGCGCCCCTGGCCACACCTTCTCCCACGAGACTTGGGTCAGTGCAGGGAAGGTGAAAGGCACGGGTGTTCCCCCGGCCACCCTGTCCTCTCAGCCTGAACTTGGGTCCAACAGCAGTCCGTGTGCTTCCTCGCGGGCTCGGTTGTGAGGGTCCTTATCACCCTGCACATATGGGGCTGGGTTTTCAGACCAAACCCTCACATTGTCCCCGAGTTTTGCTGCAGCAACCTTCTAGAATGGGCATTTTGGTTTGTCAACAGAACCCGATGATATTTTAAAATGATTTTTGTAGGCTTTAAAGGTTAAATATTGATCTGCTTAAAAGAATCCTTTCCTCTTTTATACACCTCTTTCTCCTTAAAACCAAACAAAAAATAAAATCTTTAAAATTGTTCTCTTTGTCACAGTTTGCACCTTACAGTCATTACAACTTCTCCTTTGCAAACAGAGCACACTGGCACCAAGAGCAAATAAAACGGCAACGTGAGTAGGAAACCCAATGTTTCCTTAGACTGAAATCTTTTTGTTTCTCATGTGCTAAAAATGGTAATTGATCTGACTTGATGACAGTTTTTCAAAACAAGAAACTCACTCTTGAAGTGGCTTAACTTTGCCAGGAAATACCTGAAGGGTCAATGGGAATTTTTTATTCTATTAGTTTAATGAATACAGCTAATGATACAGAAAGTTTAAAGCAACAGTTTCAAGTAGCTGGGACAAGTCATTAAGCTATGATGTAGGGAAAAGTGCCAATAACCTACGACCAATTGCCTCAAGAGTAAGTTTCCACGTTTGGCAAATAAAGAAGACAAGTCATTAAGTTAAACTTGAATTTCAGATTTGCTGTTCATCTGCAATCAAATTTAACTGGGTGTAAACTTTATTTGTTTGCTTTCAAGGAGAAAGAGGTGTATAGAAGAGGAAATGACTATTTCAAAAGTCAAAATTTTAACCTTTAAAGCCTACAAAAATCATTTAAAAATATCATTGGATTCTGCTGACCAACCAAAGCACCAATTTTAGCTGCCAAGCATATGCAACGGCCTTATGCAGGGCAGTTGTTAATTAACAGGGGCGTTAATACCAGAATTGTTTTTTCTCTGCCAGAATTCATTACCTGCAGCAAAGGGTAACTGATATAATTTTGTAATCTGGTATTTGACATCAACAAAATTAGAAGGTTTTTTTTTTTCTTTCTAAAATTGCTTAAAAATAGCAGGAGCGTGGCAAGGCCTCTGCAATGTCGACTCTCATGGTTTTAGTCCGTGGGGTCATTTTTAAACTTGCGTGAGCAGGCAAAAGTCATTTAGTCCATATCTGCATATCTAAAACATCTGTAACACAACATTTACCATTTTAACTGTTTTTTAACTTCACAGTTCTGCAACATTAAGCACATTCACATTGGTATACAGCCATCACCATTTTCTATCTCCAAAAATTCTTCATCTTCCCAAGCTGAAACTTTGTATCCATTATATACTGCTTCCTCATTCTCCTCTACCTCCAACCCCCAGTAACCACTATTCTATTTTCTGTTTTGGTTTGTTTGTTTGTTTTTAATGAATTTGACTAGACACTTCATGTAAATGGAATCATATAATATTTGTCCTTTTGTGACTGGCTTATTTCACTTAGCACAATGTCTTCAAGGTTCATCCATGTTACAGCATGTGTCAAAATTTTATTTCTTTTTAAGGCTGAACAACATACAAGTATATATATTTGATTAGTAGAGCACAAAAGGCCTGGGATTCCTCATCTGTAAAGTGGATGTTTTTGTGGTATAGTTAAATAAATCAATCCTTATAAAGGTCCTATCAAAATGTCTGAGATATTAGTAGGTATTTAATAAATACTAACTTTCCCATTATATATCTTATAGTTCTGTTACAACAAACATCCATTGAGCAAATTACTATACATTTTGATTCAAATGTCCTAAAAATATTAAAACATTTGAAAGTATTAATGAACATGCCCTAATGTCCTTGAAATAATGTTTACTAAGAAAAAATTATTATTTTTTATTTATTAATTCCATTGGTCAAGAAATAGAGTCTTCATCTCATTTGTACAAAAAATAGTCACTGTTTAGAAAGAGCTATTCCATACCACGTGACATACCACGTGACAAAGATCTGGACACCCTTAAGGGACAATGGCACATGGGATGATGAAATTGCTTCATTTACAAAAAATATTCATAAATTATGACATAAATTATAAGACTTCTACTATGAGAAGCTATTTTTGTTTTGTTATAAAAATATAAACTATTTTCATATAAAGCAATAGACTGCATTTCTGCTAGATTAACTCTCGTAATCAAAAACAGAAATGCCAGAGTAGAAGGACTTGGAGAAATTAACAATATGTGCGTCCCTGCTGTATCGCAGAAATTGATCAGCGGCAGAGCTGAGAATCACACGGGCATGGGCACCAGATTTCAGACAGACATGCAGGGAATTCAGTGGAGAAAAAAGGTTGTCTCAGCAAACTGTGCTGAAACAACTGCGTATCTGCATGCAAACCAATAAACACCAATAAAACTTTGAAACCTACCAAGCGCCATATATAAAAATTAATTCAAAATATATTTTAGATCTCAGTGTAATATATAAACAATAAAACATTTCCAAGAAAATATAGGAGACATTCTTTGTAACCTTGGGTAGTAGGTAAATAGTTCTGAGATAGGACACTAAAACCATTACCCATAAAAGAACAAATACACATTGTATTTAGTGAAAAATTAAATTTTTTTCTTTTTGAAAAATACTATTAAGAGAATGGAAAGAAAGAAGACTGGTAGAAGTTATTTTTGAATATACACCTTATAAAAACTTTTATCTAAAATGTTGAAAACATATGATCTCACCTATAAGTAGAACCTAATCAACAAAATAAACAAGCAAGCAAAATACAACCAGCAACATTGAAATAAAGAACAAACTGACAGTAACCAGAGGGGTGGTGGGAGGGGGTTAATGGAGGAAAGGGAGGGGAAGGGTTATCAAGGAACATGCATAAAGGACCCATGGACAAAGCCAAATGGGGGAAGGATTGAGGGTAAGAGGTGGCGGTGGGTGGGGCTGGGGAAAGTGGTGGTGGGAAAGTGCTGACAAAAACAAACAAATGAAAAAGTGGTCAGGGGGAGTCTGGGATAGTATGCGAAATTAAGAAGCCAAAGAACTGGTGTGTGCAGCCCATGGACATGGACTAAGATGTGTGGGGATGATGAAATGGGGTGCAGGGCAGAGGGGATATGGGGGGGGAAATGGGACAACTGTAACAGCATACTCAATAAAATATACCAAAAAAAAGAGTATTTTGAATCATAAAAAATAAAAATAAATTGTTGAAAACTCTAAAAATACTCTTAAAACCTAAAAAAAAAAAACCCAAAAATGTTTCTATAAAAGATTTCAAAAGATATTTCATCAAAGAAGATACATGGATGGCACTTAGGTAGATAAGATGTGCACCATTGTCAGCCATCACGAAAATGCACATTAAAACCATGCGGCACCACACACACCTATTAGAACTGCAGAAAACGAGGACAGTCGGCACCAAGAGTTGGCCAGGCTACACTGCTAACTGAGAATGTGGGATGGTGTGAACACTTTGTAAAACTGTTTAGCACTTCTAGGTATTACTCAAGAGAAGTGAAGGTATAGTCTGAAATATTAGGAAACTGCATAATATATTTCTAAATCAAAAGGGAAATTTTGAAAAAATGAAAATGAGTACATAACGTATCAAAATTTATGGGATGCAGCTCTAAAGGTATAAAGAGAAACATCTATGGGACTAAACACCTATACAGAAAAGAAGTTTCAAATCAGTGACTTTAGGTTTCACCTTAAGAAAATACCAAATTAAATGTAAAGCAAGAATAAAAATGGAAACAATAAAGATCAGAGGGAAAAATCAATAGTTAAGAAAACAGAAAGACAGTTACAAAAAGGTAATGAAACTAAAGCTTGCTCTTTGAAAAAAATCAATAAATTTATACATGTCTTATAAAACTGATTAGGAAAAAAAGAGAGAAGACAAAAATGATCAACATCAGAAACAAGAGAAGTGACATTACTACAGATGATAAAGACATTAAAAAGTATAATAGCAGAATATTATGAACAACAGTACAACAGTATACCCATAAATCTGGCAACTTAGATGACATGGACAAATTCCTTCAAAGACAAAGAAAAATTACAAAATCTCAGGCAATAAAAATAGAAGACCTGAATAGTCCTGTGTCTATTAAAGTAACTGAATTTGTTGTGGAAAAAAAAACCAAACAAAAAACTTTGTGCCAAGAAACCTTCAGGCTCAGTTGTCTTCAATGGTGAATTCATTCACATATTTAAGTAAAAAACAATACCAATTATACATAAATTCTTGAGAAAATTGAAGACAAGGAGATGGTTGCCAACTTACTATTTTTTACCCAGAATTACTGAGATACAAAAACAAGACAAAGATATTAAATGAAAAATATTCAATGTAACTCATTAACAGATTGAAAAAAAGAAAGCACATACTTACCTTAACAGACTTAACAGAAAAGTATTTTACGAAATCCAACACCTACTCCTCATAAACTCTTATAGCAAATTAGGAAGAATAGAGAATGTTTTCAACCTGCTAAAGAACACCTGCGGAAAACTGCAGCCAGTGTCACATCCAGTCATGAAAGACTGAATGACTCCCCTGTGGGAGAGAGGCCTTGACACCTGCTCTCAGACTCCCGCCACAGCGCACTGTGGGTCACGGCCCACGCACTGGGGCAACAAAGGTGAACTGAGAGTTCATGGCTGGAAAGAACAAAGTGCAACTGTTTTATTTCCAATGACAAGTTGCCTCCATAGACATTCCTATAGAATCAACCAAAAAATTACTAGAACTAGTAAGTGAATTTAGCAAGATTCAAGTTACACCAACATATAAATATCTAAAACTGAAATAAAAACAATACCACATGCAATAGAATAAAAATATTAAATACTCAAGAGTAAATTTCACATTTGTGAGAACTGGACAGTGGAAAGCACAAAACAGTGCCAAATTAAAGAAGATCTAACTAAATGGAGTAATATACCATGTTCTAAAACTAAAAGATGCAGTACTGTTAAAATGTCAGTGCTTCTCAAAGTGACCTATAGATTCCCAGCTAAAAGCCTAGACGGAATATGGTAGGGATTGAAAGCCAATTCTAAGATTCATATTGAAATACAGAAGACCTGGAAGAGCCAAACAGCTTTGAAAACATAAAACAGAGCTGGAGGACTAATAGCGCCTGATTTCAGGTCTTATTATAAAGCTGCGGTAATCAGGATAGTGGTACTGGCATTAAGATAGACAAATAGATCAATGTGCACAATGACAATAAGCTCACACATATATGGCTAATCAATTTTTTACCAAGGTTCAAAGGCAATTCAATAGCATATGAATAATTTTTTCAACAAATGGTGCTGGAACAATTGGATATGCATTGTAAAATTATGAACTTTGATCTATATTTTGTACCATATATAAAAATTAACTCAAAATGAATCATACACCTAAATGTAAAACCTGAAGCTGGATAAGATTACTTATAAAATTATCAAAAAAACCTTCATGACCTTGGATTATGCAAAAATTCCTTAAACACAACATGAAAAGTAAGATCAATAAAAGAATAAACTGATAAATCGGAGGTCTTCAAAATGAAAAATTTCTCTTTGACAGGTACAGTTAAGGGAATGATAAAACAAGGCAACCATCAAGGAGAATAGCTTTACAGAGAATACATTCGATATATCCAGAAATATAAGAACTCTCAGAATTTAACAATAAGAAAACAAACAACCTAATTTAAAAAGCTGGGCAAAAGAACACATTGCCAAAGAAGGTACAGGTGACAAATTAGTACACGAAGGGGCATTCAATGACATCGGTCATTAGGGAAATGCATTCGGAAAGGCTACAGTTAAGAAGACTAACCATATAAAATATTTATGCCGATGTGGACTAGCGGGCACTCGCGTGCCCTGGCGTTGGGAAAGTAAAATGGTGATCCTTTGGGAAAGAGTTTTGCGGCCTCCTGAACTTAAACATCGATCCCGCGATTCAGCTAAAATAAAAATTAACTCATATGTGTACTCAATGAGGTGTCTACAAATAGCACAGTAGCTCCATTTATAACAGTATAATGGCCAAAAGTTGCAAGAAAACAAACATCTATCAATAGGTGAATGGGTAACCATGCTGCAGTTAATCCACATAATAGAATGCACTCAGCTGTCAAAAGGAATGACACACCAACAACAGGAAAACTGTGCTTAATGAAACAAGCCAGACTGAGCAGTGCGCCCTGCATGGCTCCGACGATACCCAATTCTTGCAGATGTAAACAATGTAGAGTGGGAGAGAGCTGGTCTGCAGTGGCCTGGGAGTGGGAAAGCGCTCGGACAGGTGGAAGGAAGGAGTCGCAAAGGGCACAAGGACATTTCGGGGGCAGGGTGTCTGCTTATCTCCTTGCCCTGGTGGTCTTCTGGGCATAGACATGTGTTAAAACTTACAAGTGTGTGCCCTCTGGAGGTGTGCAGCTCATTGTATGCCATCACATCTCAGTAGATCCAAAAGGAACCCAGGGCAAGCTACCAGCCCTGCTTGTTTGCTTTTTACGGATAAGACGTCGGTAGGAAAATAGGGCTGATCAGGAGAACCTGGAAATCGTTTCTACACCAGCAGCGCTTGGTGTGTTGCGTGCGGGGTCCACGGGTGCTCAGTTCATTCTATGTTGCATGGCACATATACACTGCAGACTTTTATATGTATGAAATAGCAGATACAAAAGCCACTGATCCTTTTACACGATTCCGATGACCCTGTTTTACAACGACACACGCCTGTATGTGTGTGTACGCGCTCATGGATGCAAGTGTGCAACTCGGGTCAAGGGACAAACACAATCAAACAGTAAAAACGCCTCCTGTGAACCAATGGTAATAAAAGGCTGTGAACTAGTAAGTATGATTAATTTAATTCTTTGCATCTGCTGTGAAAAATAAACAAACAAAATCACTGGTGTTTGAATCCACTGGGTGATTTCTCAGTAGCGTAATTTTAAAATCGAAATGAGCATGCAAATCTAAGCAGGCCTGGGATATTTTAATTTGGAAACAGTATACCCATATATACATAAAGATTAACATTATTTTCGAGTTAAATGACTTCAGAAGGCAATGCCTGTTTTTGACAACTTCATTAGGGCAGCTGAAGGATGCGTTAGCTGCGGCCCTCGGGCCACGGCTGCTGGGGAAGCCGAGGCTCCCAGCTGAAGCTCCTCACGCAGGAAGGTCCAGACACACAGCTTTTCCTCTTCGACGCTCTGGCTGGTTAACTCAAGCGGCTGGTTCTGAGAGTTAGCCTCACCGGATACTTTCTTCTTCAGGAGCTCTAGGCTACCAACCACCTCCACTTCCCCTCACCTCTTCTCTCAGTCCTGGGCAAGGTGAAAAGCTCTCTGTGCTATTTTTCAACTCATCTGAAGGGAAACAGCCTCAACTCCTATAAATATGGCCATGGCCGGCTGGGGACCTGGCCTCAGGGAGCCGGCAGCCCACACTCAACATCTCTTTTCTATGTTCCCAGGGTGAAGCTTTACCTGTATGTCAAGGCCCAGGGTATGATCCTGTGGGACCAGGGCTCCTGGTGACAGCTGAGGCCTGAGCCAGTCCTACCCTGTAGGGTCGGTAGGACCAGCCACCTGCGTGGAAATGCTGTTCTAACTTTATGGATTTTTGTACCTATTCTAGACAACTATTAGTAGATACTTTTAAAGTACAAAAAAAAATATTTAGGGAAAATCAGTCCAGATGGGATTGCTAATTTCTTTAAAAATAATGTTTTGAAAAGTTGTTCTATATCCTTCAGCCCTTCAGAACTGACCTTACGGCATTTTTAAATACTATTGCCGTAGGGAAAGAGACATATTTGGAAAGAAGAAGCCAACATTAAACTGTACACATTTAAAATTGGTCGAAAACCTATTTTCAGACACTTTAAACCTATGGGGATCTTTTCAAACATCCATAATGATAAACATAAGGTCCATATATAAACAGATGTCTATGTGCATGGTGTCCACTGTACAAGCAGACATAGCTGTCCCCATAGCCGTGACACCGAAACCACTGACTCCGAGACCCCTCACTGCCTGAGGCTGAAACTCCTTAGCTACGGAAGGGGTCGCTGTAAAATCCAATGCACAGCTACACACTTAAATCCTCACAATGAAAAGGTTAGTTGGGAGCAGATGAGGCTGTGAGGCAAAAGGAAGCATGGCTCATTTGAATTGCAGTTTTGTTAAAGTCATGCCCAATTAGGGCAAAAGTTCATACTTATAATGGAAGACAACTCAAAATACATGAATCATAAGGTAGAAAGAATTTTTAAAGAAACAATATTCAAAGGTTCCCAGGAATTATGAATCAGAGAAAATTCTCATGCAGTATTTTTATGTAATGTTTTGCATGATATATTTACCTAAAGGCTAATCCTAAAGCAATATGTTTCTGCTTTTATCAATCGCCTGAGGATGAGAAAATATCAATGATTTAAAAAATTTTAAAGCTCTTTAATATTTGCATGACATTAGCTGAGCAATAATCACATATAAAGCTACCTCCTAGAGAGCTTTTGAGAATTGCTTTTGCCTGCTGTCTCTGGCACTGGTGCTTCAAGAAATTAGAAATATCTTCCTTAAAAAGATTCCTCTTTTTGTCCATGTAAGTCAAAGAAGCTTTGTTTGACAGCCAGGCAGAACCGGAGCCCTTAGAAATCAGCGCTGCTCTGTTTCATTGCCCGAGGTTCTGATCTCACATTAAATACCAGTCTCCGGAGTGGGACAGCGGCACGGCCAGGCGGGAGTCCCCAGCTCATTCACGACACTTAGGGCGGAGAGCACATCAGCATGGGCTCAGCCATTTCCAGGACTCGGTTTCTAACCCACCGTGCTGTCAGCAGCCGAGGGGGGCCAATTATGGGTGTGATCACAAGAGAAGAGTGGAGGCGTGGCCAAAGCCCTCAACTACACAATTTGTCCAATTTTAAGAATAATTACACATTAAAATTGTTGCCTAACTCCATCCCATCATCACACTTTTTTCCCTTGCACTCCTCTTAGATATATTATTTCCCTGCATGAACAATTTTTCTGCAGTTAAAGCATTCTATTCCTTTATGATCTACCAACCACAGGATTTAAACTGTCATCACCTACCAAGACATACTGCCCTTCTATTCCAACCTTTATACGCTTTGTTTCCATCTTTTTCCTCTGAACACAGAAAATGAGGGCCATTTATATGCTGAATATTGATCAGAGGAGAAAAATATATGAGGTATGAGTTATATTCTGACTAGTGATTTTCCACTCATTCAGTATTACTTATCACATCAATCACTTAATTCGCAGCCTAAGTTCTTTTTCTTTATGATGAAACGTTTTTTGTTGCTCTTTTCCATGGGGACTAAGTAATTTGACTTTCTTCAGGGTTCACAAAACTCCAGAAAGAAAATTTACTGAAAACTCATTGCATAAAAACTTTAGGGCTTTCATAATGATTTTCTCGATGGTTTTAACATTTGGTTTCAGGGAAAGAGCCATGTGACCCCACCTCCGGCAAGAAGCATGCAGGCTGTGTTTCGGGGTCTTCTCTGGAGCCACACGGCCAGAGGGGAGCAGGGAGGGCCATGCAGGACCGAACGCCCCCCGGCTGAGCTCCGGGTCACATATCCTCGCCTATCACAGGCACATCAGGGGGGAGACCCAAACCACAGGTCCAGAGCCCAGGTCCATGTGTCAGGCTTGCCTTCACACTGTAGCAGCATTTGAAAATTACAATTTCAGTATCAAAATTATGATTAGACAGTCAGTCATCTTTCTACCGATCACCATGACCCTCCGTCAGCACAAGCCTTTTCTGTGAGAATCTGTTCCACTGTTTGCCGGGAATCAGTGTCAGTTCATCAGCTCAGCCCACGCCCTCCTTTCCAGCCCCTGGACGTCATCGGGGATGATGGACAGAAGGGCCCTGTCCCTTCAGAAAGCCTCTTAAGACCCTGCCAGGTAAACGATCATGCCTACAGATTTGAGCTCTTCACGACTGTGTGGCTTCCTGAGGTGACATCAGACTCTGAGGAAGTGTCGGAAGCCTGGCCTTCCCCCTCTCTGGGACCAAGTGTCAGACCTGCTTAAACTTCAGTTTCTCTAGCTGCTCGGTAGGATTAATGATAGTAATTATGTCATCGGTTTATTGTGAGAAACAAACGGGATCACACTTGTAACACATGTCACCAGCTCTCATTTCCACAGCTCCGCATCCTTGGGCCATCTTTTCACTTGAACTAAGTTTTGGTTACCTTTGAAATGTTTGTTTTGCTTTATTTTAATTATTCTTCTTGTCGAGGTAACAAAAATAAGTAAGTTGAAGAATACTGCTTTTCTTTCTTTAAATTTAGGTATAATCGACATAATTTTGTATTCATTATTTTTTTCTTAACTATCCATTAACATTACACCATCAAGCTTCAATAAGGGACTTAACTCTCGTCCCAGGTCCCATGAGAAGGGCAAAGGACAGTAAAGCACACTTGCTGGCTATTTCACTCGTTTGTGCATGTTACAAGCAACATAAGCCTCAGCTCATTTCTGGCTCCGGTTCTCTGAATGGATCTTTAGAGCTTCCTGTCTTTCTTCGTGCATGTCCTTGGCTACCTGCCATCTCCTTTGGCACTTGTGCTTCCTCTTTCAAAATGTGAACTCAGGAGGCAGCATCTAAATTGGCTCTGTTATTGTGTCGCCCATTTTTCTTTCCTAATATTATCGTGTGTGGGTGAAGAGTCAGAATTCCTCCTTCCAGGATGGAAGCCCATCCTGTTCTTTAGAGTTCTCCGACCTTGGAGGCAGCGTCTTGAAAGCCCAGCTGGGCATCTGATCAGCTCAGCACTTCTCGCCCTGCTGGCGGAGACCCATTCCCCAAGGAGGACGGGCTGCCATTTCAGACACTAGAGCCAGCAGTGCCCTGGGAGTTTCCCCCACCTTTTCTAGGGAAGGTGTCGTCAACAAGTCAAAAAATTTTACTATTTTTTAGCAGGAGACATTTAGACATTTGCTCATTCAATAAATGTTGGACTATAGTAATCAATACTGTATTGTATATTTGGAAGTTGCTAAGAGAAAAAATCTTAAAAATTTTCATCAAGAAAGAAAATCGTGACTGTGTGAGGTGGTAGATGTTAACTAAACATATTATGGTGATCATTTTTATTTATACATTAATATATACATGTATCAAATCATCACATTGTATACCTTAAACTTACACAATGTTATATGTCAATTGCATCGCAGTAAAACCACAGTGAAATTTACATATTTAATTAATAATGATGTATAACTAAGTGTTGATGGGGCACCTGCAGCACCCGGAGATTGCTGTGCCAGGCTTGTGACCTGTGTTGGGTGAGAATGACCCCCAGCTCCTGCCCACCTAGAACTTCTGCAGTCTCACCTTTAAAAGTCACAAATGATTGTCCAGCCCAGGCCGAATCAACCCAGGGATGTGCTTTCTTTGGCTAACACACTGTTTTAAAAAAATAAGCTACCTTTCCAAATTTGAAGATTTCACATTAAGATCCATATTGTGAATGTCCGTTGAAACCCTGGAAGATCTGGCAACAGTGGGATTGCATCCCCACAGGGCAAGCTCCGTCTAGGGACAAGGAGTGGCCGCCCCACCGGAGGGCACCCACCCTGTGTGCACGGCTATGTCTTCCACCTGCAGGGCTCACCGCAAAGACCCTGATGCCCACCACCCACCCGGCTGCTCCGCTCCTGGCCCTTCCTGAGCCTCAGGGCACACACATCTGTCCCTCCTGTCCCTGTGGGTCCTTCAGGATGCTGATGAATGGTCTCTGTGGGTCCTGCTCCCTAGACTTGGGCATCGCAGTCTCCGTGCGAACCCAGGCCACTGCTAGGCCACAGGGCTCATTGTGAAAAACTGGGGAAAGGCCCCCACTCTACTTTATATCAATCGGTTGCAAAACTACTATGTAAAACTGAGTTTGTTAGAGCAAGATACATGTCTCCTTTATGCCCCCAAATTGTCACAATAAACAAACACTTCTGTGAAGCATACTCTGTGAACGGTACCCTTCCCACGAGACACCACTGGGCGTGGCCCATTTATCATGGCTTTCCACCTCAGCATGGACACGCGCCCTCTTGTCGCCAGTGACACCACCGCCACCACTTGCGCTGGCATATGCAGGCCCGTGAGATGTTTGTTCCCTCTGACCATCCTTCGATGGGACCCTTTTCCTCCTAAAATTATACCTGTAGCCGTCCCGCCCTGCAGGGCGCTGCTTGTGCTGTCGGAAAACTCCGGAGCCAGACTCCACTAGCCTCTGCGTCTCAAATACTGAGCTGCTATTGGGGGAACTCATTTCTCTGGCTTAAAGAAATCCTGAGTCCACGAGCTCCACTGTGTCCTTTTATTGCATTCTATGTGGAGAAGGGGGTTGGAGTCTTCTGACAGCAAAAGGGATTGAGTTACCCTCACCCCGCCCCACATCCTCTCTTTCTCTGCCCATGAAAAATAAAGCAAATAAAACATCGCATCAAGTGTATTTCTTACATACATACGTATATATATCTCTACATACACACACACACACACACACACACACACACACACACACAGAGCTATGACAAACTTTAGGCAACGGGGCCAAAGGCCGGCTCTCACTCTGCCAGTGGGGGGGGGGCGAAGCGCCGCAGGGTCCTATTTTACATCCACGTACCAGAAAGCACTGCATTCATGCGAGCACGTCACTGTCCTTGCTGAGAAAGCAAGTTGTGCCGCAGGTGCCCCCACCAGGACCTCTGGCTCTACGGCCAGCCTCTGCCCCCTCCTGAGATCCCCCCACCACAGCAAGAGTCAACACCTAGGGAAGAGCAAGTAAAACCACAGACACTCGTCTTTTAAAGGGGTTGAGGAAGACAGAGCTTAAGTGTCTTTGAGGGTCACACAGATGAAGGACACCAGAGGGCCACAGAGCACCGCCCTGCCCTCGGAGGGCTGCAGAGGCGCCTTCTGCAAGGGCCCCCAGTGCCCTTGGGGGCAGTCAGTGACCGCCTTCTTGATCTCCACTGGGACCCCACAGTTCCCCCTGTTCCTTCCACTAGGACAATGCCCCGGTGACCAGATGTCCATCCACCTGAGCACTGCCCTCAGTGCCCCCTTCCAAACAAGGACAAGAACCCACTATGGTGTGAGCTGTTTTATCCAGGTACCTAAAATGCCCCTCATTTATTAAAAACGACAGTGACACCAACAAAAGAGAAAATGCGCAATCTCATAGTAAGATGGATGCTTTGATATGAGATAATTTTTTATTTCTTAGTTTTTTAAATTTTCATTTATTTATTTTTAGAGAGGGGAAGGGAGGGAGAAAGAGAGGGAGAGAAACATCAATGTGTGGTTGCATCTCACGGGGGCACCCCAGCTGAGGACCTGGCCAGCAACCCAGGCACGTGCCCTGACTGGGAATCGAACCGACGATCTTTTGATTTGCAGGCCCGCGTTCCATCCACTGAGCCACACCAGCCAGCATGAAACAAGGTAACTCTTTAAATTGACTAAGTATTGCATATAACAATTGCACAGTGTTCTGATACTTTTACAGCTCATTGGTGATTGATTATAGATAACACGTCTTTCTCCTCCTGCTCCTGGACAGTTCAGAGCCAGGCCTGGGGTCTTGTCTGCCTGCCACTCCTTCAGATGCACAAAGCTACACAAAGGGTAGATCCATGCCAAGTGAAGCTCAAGTGGCCAACTGTCCCAGGACTGAGGGGTGCTGGGACATGGGACTTTGACGCTAAAATCGGAAAAATCCCAGGTAAGCTGGGTTAAGCTGGTCGCCTTGCAGAGAGACTAGATTCAGACCACGGTAGCAATCTAACTGCATGTCTTAGTGTCCTCTGAGCAAGGCTGCCTGTCTCACACAAGGACCCCAGATGCCAACAGGAGCTAAACGAGGGCAGTGATGACAATTGCATCGATAGTCCCCGTTGTGAAACAACTGGTGGCAACCGGGAGTACTGGGAACATTCAAAATAAGCTCTGAAACCGGTGGATGCCCCTGCTAACATTTAATTAGGTAATTCACAAAATAAGAGTAAATGCACATCAAAACTTTTTAAAAGGATAAAGCATTCATATTGCACTATCTTCAACATCTTTTTTTTTTCTGTAAATATGTCTCTGCTTGCTCACAATGCCAATTTTGGTGTTCTGGCTGGAGCTCTCCCCCGCCGCCCCCAGAGCCTCAGGGGAGAGTTAGGGTAATAGGGATACTGTATCCCAACGGTCTCCACAATGTTAAAAGTAAAGCCACCATCTGCTGCTTGCAACAGTGCCAACAGCCAGGGACCGAGCCGAGAGTCTCACGCCAGGATGCCGGCTCTCCACACGGAGGAGGAAGGAACACTGTGTGTCAAAAAGTTAAAAATGATGGAGGCCTGCCACCTCATCCAGGCTATCTCTTCTCTCATACCTACTGTCACCTGATGATTTCCGATGGTGCTGGGGAGGGCCGTAGGTGCTTGCGACCAGGTGGCCTGAGCGACACCTGCTTCCAGCCAAGGTGAGAGGCAAGAGTCTCCTCCTTATTACACATCCCAGAGCCTTGCAGCCCTTGGGGGGCTCAGAAAGCCTCGGGTGCTTGGCCCCCGCCCAGATACCCTCCACCCTGCCCTGTAGGCTGAGGCTCAAGAAGGCACTGCTGTCCAGGGGGAACCCCCCCCGAGCCACTGTGAAGGCCACAGGGGTGTCGATCAGAGACAGAGAGCTCGCCTAGTGGAGGAAAAACTCTGAGTGGGTTCCCCAGGGATGCTGAAGGCTAGGGCGGAGCTGTGTGATGGGAAGAGCCACTCTTAACTGCTTATTTCCAAAGCACAGAGCACTTTTCACAACTTAGTCTTGTAAATCTTGTTAGTACAGGTATTTAATTCGTAAAGTCTTATCTCTAAAGGAACTCCAAATGTTGACTTGAAAATAGCGTCTTTCAGCCACGAGACTGTAAACTCAACCTGGTCAACCAACTAGCCTAGGGTGACCACGCCTTTCTATCACAAACGCCACTGACCGCTCTGGGAGACTTATCTGGGTCCCCCTTCCACCCAGGGCGCCTGCCATCGCACGGATGTTTGCACGCGCACTTCTACAAGCTTCCCCTTTAACAGCAAGGGTAACTAGACCATTCGTCAGCTCTTCTCTGAGTTCAACACATTTGGGTCCCTGCCTTAGACAAATGAGCACTTATGAAAATGTGCTATTAATGCCTTTCCATTAGCACATAATGAGTAAACCAAGTTATTTTTGGACTTAATTGGCTTCCATGAAATGGTGAGGGATTTGAGAGGAGTGGAGAGCGGGCTGGAGGCTCTGCCGCTTCTGCCCGGTGCGTCTTGCATGTGCCTCCCAGGGTCCCCGGCAGCCGCAGGGTCAGCAGGTCCCCTTGTCACTCCCTGGCCCCACACTGGCTGGGGGACACACGGTCTAGGAACAGCAGACTAAAGATCTGGTGTTCATCTTAAGAAAAAGGCATAGGGACAGACAGGAAATCGGGAAAGGTGAACACGATCATTAGAAAAACAGGTGAAAGAGGTTTAAGTTGAAGGGTGCAGGGTAACAGGATATTTTCGGAAAACGTGGCTGCATTAACTTTATGACAAAGTGGAACACCATTTCTTCTTTTTTCCTTTTTGGGTGGGGGTGCTGCTCTTGATTCCATCAGCGGTGATATTTTATCATACAAACCAAATCACTTCTAATAACAAAATGCTGCCAGACAAAACTGCATTATTAATGCACTACATAACACATCTATTATTTCTTTATAATATACTAAAATGCACTTTTAAACATTTTTATGTGTTGAAGAAGAGAACTCTGAAAGCTAATTTTAGTATAAATTCTTTAAAGCTTAAAGGAGATGGGGATTTGCCTGTTATAAATAATGATGTATTAGGACAATCACCTGGAAGACAGAAAGCAAAACCAGGATCCCCCCCCACCCCCGATCCCAGCTTCAAGGTTCTCATAATCTTCTAGAAGAGACAAATGCAGGCCCATAACCACAGCAGGAGACAATAAGGCTAACAGGGCAATCTCGGAAGAATTAACCTGTGATTTTTATATTTCTATACTATTGTGTGTGAACTAAGAATGTCAGAAGAGCTAACTAATTCCATATTTTTTTGTTCAAATTGTTCATACTTCCGCTATTTCAAGTAATGTGGCTATCACACCCTAATAATGTCCTATCTTACTAAGTATTTATCCAATGCAATAAATAATTCTAAAGTTGAAATCACTGCTCTGGGAACTGGGTGAAAAAAATTAACTTTTTAAAGGACTGTGAATGCAACAATGTAGTCAAACCAAAATGAAGTTCTTCCCCACCAGGGTTTCCCGGCAGAAAGTAAGCAAGTATCTGGCAGGGGACCGTCCCAGAAAACGGTGAGACCATGTACCTGGGCGGTTCCACGGTACAGAGCCATTCCCACTGCCATTTGCTCCATTTCAAGTCAAATGCCCTAAGTCTAGGCAGTCACTGAATTAGCATTGTAGGGGGATTGGTTGCTTTTTTAAAAAATGAAGCCCTTCTTTTCTGAAACCTCACTAACCGGGACCGTGGTTTTTCAGTACGTCTTACATAAATACACCCATTTAAGTTTGAATTAACAATGATTGTGTGAGTCAATAATTTGGCTATGTTCTTTGGCCCTTTGCCAATCGAGCCCTGTGAGTGAAAGGTGCAAAGGTGGCCGAGCATTTCCACACGTTCCAGCAGATGCTGAATATACAATTTCCACCCTGTGTTTATGCCCATCGGAACACAGTCAACATGTTCCCTAAGTGTCCCATTTTCACATAATTCCAATACACTTTTCCACGGGTAAGCAAGAAGTGCAGACCATACTTAACAACAAAACAAAATGAAAATCCTAGTATTGATCGAGGCTGCACGGACACCAACCTGCAAATCAGTGCCGGGCATAGTGGGAAGCAAACACTCCTTTTCTATTATCTCATCTTCTCCGTAACGGAACCAGGTACCATTAGGACGCACATTGCGTGGCTGAGAAGGACTAGCGCTTAAATAAGAGAGGTGATTTGCTGAAGCTTAAACAACTAGTCAGCGCTGGGCCTCGGCTTCTGACTCCTGACTCACTGATTAATTAACTGACTCAACAAATAATTGTCTACTACGTGCCCAGCACCTTGCTCAGTCGCTCAGTGACTCCGAGGACAGACTCACACCACTGCCTCCCTGTGCCATTTTCTGATGCCATTTTCTGCATGACACAAACTGAGCAACTAGATCAATTATACTTGTCAAATTCAATAATGGTGAAGACGTTTTTAATATAATTAGTGGTTACACTTGGCTTCTGATCCTCACGGGAATAGAATTACCTATTAATTAAAGAAATTTTTGCTTTACTTTTACTTTCCAAGCACCCACAAAATGTAATGGTATTAAAAACACAGTTTGGTTTTTCATTTACGAAATGCTATACTTGGGTTTCTTCCTTTACAGAAGTATGATTTAAGGCAACAGTCTATGTGTTGTTTGTCCCAAACCGTTAATACCAGGAAGCTGTTGTGAGGTCGTCTTTAAAAACAGAGGAGAATTATAGTTCACTCACATTATAAAAGTGCTTTTAAAATGAATATCCATGACAGCTAAGGCTTAAACTATAAACAAGCAATGGGAAGAGCCTGGTGTTGAGAAGGGGAGCAGAATTTGTTTTACCAAAACAATGGGACAATCTTTTACAAAGTATCTGTAATGTTAAACAAATATTTCTCTTCAGCAGGAATATTTGTTATCTGTTGTTATCTGTTTTCTTCTTTCCAATAAACATTATTTCTTTCCTGACATTCTCCTGAAAAAGACTCAATAAATGAACCACTTAAGTAATACACGGACAAGTGTGTTAACCTTGGAGACCAGAGATTAGTAACCTTTTTTTAAAAAAAATTATGATCAAGTGGGAATCATCTAGCAAGGCTGGGTTCCAGGTGGGCCTCACATCTCCTCCCCGCTGACTTTGCTCGTTGACCTGGAGGAGGACATGAGAACAAGCGCTGGTGCCCAGCAGAAACCGCCTGTCTTCATCTCTCCTAGGGACAGTAGCCTTGCACTGTCACTCTACTTCCCCAGGCACAGCACACACAAAGAGAAGGGTAGGAAGGACACTGATGGACAACTTAGTCACTCTACGAGCAGACCTGGTGATGTATATCGACATCTGAGGTTTCAGGACTCTGTGTATTTGATCAGATAGCATAGAGTTTTACGATATGAATTAGTAAGTATAGGGTACGAGTCCTTTGTGTGTATTCATGTTCATGGAAGGGCGTGTGTGTGCGTAGCAGACAGACATCGCAGAAGCAGGGTATTATTGGACGTGTGCAGCTGAGACTGTCATCACCTTAGCGAGGCGCGATGCTCTCTACAATAGTTGCAGGACTAATACAAAGTTTCTGCTGTTAAAACCGACGCGCCCGGAGCCACTGCTTACGAAATCACGTCCAGAGAGAACTAGTGGAGGTTCCACCAATGAACCACACACCAAAAAGGAAACTCGATTATACAACTCCTAGAAATCTGGTCTCGTGGTCACTCTCGCCGCTGGCACCTTCACAGCCGTTATGACTCAGAACGGGGCTGACGGCGGTTTCCCTGCCAGCGGAGCCATCTGCTGCCGCCTCACAAATGGAATAACAGTCCAAAAGGAGAGTTTGTGGGGAGGTGCCATCCCCATACGCGGGCAGGCCACCAACTGCCGTGTGCATCTGGGGCTCGGCACCACGCTACGCAAGACTTGCGTTTCTTGGAAGAGCATGTTGCACCATGTTCTGGAAATGCTCCCAACATCAGACACATGTCACATTTGCATCAAAACATATGGTCTGCAATGTGCCTCTCAGATCACTGACAGAGGCTCTGAAGTCGGGGCGCCCGCTCTACCTCTCTTCCATGAATCAATTTTCACTTAGCCAATTATCGTACTGCTGGTCAGGAGGCCTCGTCTTAATTCCTCATGTGAATTTAGTCATATTTTCAGCAGATGTGGTTCTATGAATAATACAGAAGTAAATGATATCTTATTAGTTATCAGCTGAAATTTTGCCAAGAAGGGCTCGATGTTAGGTGCCAGGGCAAAGGAGTCGCGCCGAGCTCAGTGCCCGTCCCTGTCCGCTCCCGCTGAGCGAGGGCATCCCGGGCTCTCCGACGTTTTGAGGATCGAGAGGAAAGTGTGTCCTTTTGATGCTCCCGCTCCCTGAGCAGACACAGGCTACCCTGTCCTTGAAGAAGCCGTCTCCTGGGAAAATTGGCTCTGAGGCCATCGGGGGGAAAGACAGCACCTCAGGCCACGTCCTTGAGTATTTTGTTTTTTCTGTCCCTCCACAGGGGATGGAGGATCGGGGACGTGGGTGAACTGAGTTTGCACACAAGGGAGAGAGCAAAGAATTTGGCTTGGTTTTGGTTTGAGCAGTTGCTTAAACATCATTGAGAGAGAAATTAAGGATTTTGCTGGGTTTTAACTAAATGTGTCCACCTAAAATCTGTCCTTATGAGGATCTCGAGATTGTTCTGCTAAAATTTTAGGTGGGAACACAAAATGGGCATAGAAAGGGGAGTCGTTGTCCCAGGGCAAAATTGCCGTTGCATCGAGAACCAAGGACACAGCTCAGCGCCCGTGCTCCTCACCAAGCTCAGGGAGAGGGTCCCCAGGCGGCTGCGCCTCTGTCCCCTCCGGGCCTGGAGCGGTGCCCAGCCAGGCCCCCCACAACGCTCACACAAAACTCCCCCTCACGCAACAGCTCCTCCTTTTCTGCTACAGAGAAAGCAGATAAATCATCACCTTTCCTTTCCAGTAGCAGAACCGGTCATTCCTAGAAACAAAGTGCACGCTGGCTGCACGCAGGGAGCGGCCGAGGTGGAGGCTCGGGCCCAGACGGCTCACTCCAAGCAAAGCACCTAAGAAAACCGCAGGGCACGGTGGCGTGGGAGCAAACGAGCTGATTACGGCCGCACACGCCGGGCCTTCCCAGTGATGCGGCGGGCGTCCCTTGCTGATCGCACATTGTGCGTACTGAACACATTCTGGGGTGGTTGACAAAGGGGCTGATTGCTCATGATTCGAAAGACCTCTCTCCATTTACTGAGGTTTTATTTAACCCCTAGCAATAAAGTTTTGTCAAGTTATTCACAAAGGCCTTATAAATCTTTCATTGGGTTAGTCCAAGGATCAATACATTTTTGATGCAAGCAATTATAAGTGGTAACTTAGAACAACCACATTTTCTAACTATCTGTTGCTAGAGTACAGCAATACAATTGATTTCTGTATGTTGAATTGAATCCAGCAAAGTTATAAATTCTCTTATGAATTTTTATGACATCTCTATATTCCTCTATATTCTTTAGTCACCTGTGAATAGCAACGGTTTTGTTTCTTCCCATTCAGCCATGATACTTTTTGTTCTTTTTCAAGCTGTCGTTATCATTGCACGGTTTCAGGCTAAATATAGTTGTATTTTTTTTCTCAATCTTAAAGAGTAAGATTGAGTATTTTGTCATATTAGCTACAGTTTTTTTTTAAATAGGCCTAAATAGATTAAGATAGGCCCTTCTATTCCCACTTTACATTATTAACTATAAATGTATGTTTAATCTTGTTAAATAGTTTTTAGCATCTATTGAAATTATGTAACTGTGTTCTTCTGTTAACCCAGTGAATTACATTATTGATATTTTATGTTAATCCAAACAAGTATAACTGGAATTAACCATATCATGTCATGGCCTCTGTGTGTGTGTGTGTGTGTGTGTGTGTGTGTGTGTACCTAAATATGGTTTCCCAATATTTTAGGATTTTTGTATCTATGGTCATAAATGTGACTAACCTATAATTTATTTTTCTTTACTAACCTTATTAACTTTAGGAATAAATGTAATCAAAATACCAATGGGAGAATAATGTCTTTTTCAGTACTGAGAAACATGTAGTATTTTGAGGAAATACTTGAATAAGAATTAGTTTCCTGAATGTCGGTAGAACTCACCAGTGCCTATAAAAGTCTCTAGGCCTGATGCTTCTTAATGGAATTTAATTCCTTTAATAGAGTATTCAAAATTTACTGAATCACTTTGGATAAGTTATACTTTTCTTAATAAGCATATATTCACACTAGTTTTCTTATTGCATAAAATTGGTTTATATCTTTTAATATACTTTGATTTCTGAATTATCTCTGTTGCATATACCTTTTTATTCCTAATATTGTTTGTGTTCTTCCTCTTTTTTTGAGTCAGTTTGTAAGACTTTTATTCATTTTCTTTGTCTCTTAAAAAGCCAATCATTAGCTTTATTTATCTTTATTTTACCTTTGTTTCTTTGTTTATTAATCTCTGATTTTAGTTTAAAATTTTTTTGGGGGGGGCAGGTTGGGGAGGGATTATTCTGTTGTTTTTTTCTTTCTGGTCTCCAAGATACTGCCTTTGAAGCACGGAGGGAAATGGTGGCCCCTAAGAGTGAAGCAAACGCGTGAGCCCCACGGCTGCTCCAGCCGCTGCCTTTCCAGAGCTTCCAGGCGAGGGCCCCGGGAGGGAGACCCGGACAGGACCTGACGAATTTCCTAAATCGAGGCGACGGAGCTAGGAGCTGAGGAAGCCAAGGTAACCGGGACTCACAGCACAGAGGCTGGCGAGGGCGCTCAGGGCCCCGCAGAGGGCCCCGCGGGCGTCCGGCTTCTGCACGCCGGGGAGCTAGTCTGGGTCCCGAAAGGGGCCCCGGGGCAGGACTGGAGGTAACAGGGCCCACACAGGGCCAGGAACGGTGTGGGTCCCCGCCAGCCGGACTGGGCCTGCCTGGCCTGCACACGGGCCGCTGGGGAGTGCACGGAGGGGCCCCGCCTCGCAGGTGGCAGCAAAGAGCCCAGGTTGAGCTTGCCCCAGGCCCACCGAACAAGTAGGGGTATGGCCAGCAGGGGTCAGACCACCCCCAGCTAGTGCGCCTGTGCCCCCCAGTCCGGCACTAAACCGTGCCTCAATCGCCGTACCTGACGCCCAGTAAAAAATCACCAGGTATTCTAAAAAGCAGGAAAATAAAACCCATTATGTGGAGAAAATTCAGTCTATAGGAACGGATCCAGAACTTACACAGGCAAAGACATTAAAACAGTCCTCATAGCCACTCCATATGTTCAGTAAGTTGAGACGTGGAAGATATAAAAAGAAATCCAACTTACAGAGTTGAAAATGATAATGTGTGAGATAAAAAATACATTGGATAGAATTATGGGCAGGAGAGACAGTGCAGAAGTAAATATTAACAAAATCTAAAGCAATACAGCAATAGCAACTCTCCAAAGTGTAAGCCAGAGATAAAATGGGATCATAATAAAAATACAAATAAATAAACTGAAAGAAGCAGACAGACAGGAAAAGGGAACAAACAAAAGAAGGAACAAATAAAAAAACAGTACTCTGAGGCAAGTTTGTTTCAACAAACGTGTATATTACAGAAAAGGATCTAGATAAATGGCATTTTCTACAACAAAAAGCTACATAAAGAAGAGCAAATTAATCCAAAGTAAGGAGATGATAGCACAAATCAATGCCACACAATGAAGATTAACAAACTTTTTCTGTAAAGGGCTAAATAATATTTTAGTCTTTGTGGGTCTCATATGGTCTCTGTTGCACATTCTTTTCCTTATTTTGTTGTTTGCAACCCTTTAAAAATGGAAGAATCATTTGCAGATACGAAGACCTTACAAAAACAGGACATAATGTGTTGCACAGATGATAGAGAAAGCAGAAAAACAGCAGAGAAAACCCAGTGAAGTGTGAGCTGATTCTCTGAGATGAATAAAAGAGATAAACTGTGACAGAGGGGACCTCACTGTAGTCACACAGGTATTAAAGAGATAATAAAGGGATATCACAAATCTTGTCATGTCAGTAAGCTTGGCAACTGAGGTGCACTGGGCAAATTCCTTGAAAGACACCATCTGCTAAGCTCAGTCAGAAAGAAACAGATGACATGAAGAGATCTGGTACTATTTCTTGAAGAAATTAAATTTGTAGTTAAAAGCCTTACAGTGAGTTCTACCAACCATTTAGAGAAAAAATTATATTGATTCTATATAAAAATTTCCAGAAAATTGGAAAGGGAAGACTATTTCTCAGCTCACTCAGTGAAGCCAATGCTCCTGTCGCACGAAAATGAGACAAAGACGTCACAGGAAAACCACAGACTAACATTTCTCGTAGCCACAGATGCAAACAACAAAATATTAGTAAATGTTCAAAAGTTAGAAAAATTGTTTATGACAATATATAAAAATAATACATTATGACCAAATAGAGCTTATTCTAGTAGCAGAGGGTTGATTTTACACTAAAAGGAAAATCACTTACTGTATTAACCATATTTGCAAAACAAAAAGAAATTAGGATTATATTAATAGACATAAAAAAGGCCTTTGACAAATACATAATATCCACTTGTGACACACGCTCCCCGGCAAGCCAGGGGGAGGAGCTGGCCTCCCCACTGTGACAACGCAGGTCTACAGACACCTCCACGTGCTCCGTCCTCGACGGTGAAAGGCTGAGGCTGAAACAACCACTGTGAGGGGCCAGCTCCCGTCACTGTTTTTCGGTGTCGTAGGGAAGGGGTGGCCGATGCAGCCAGTAGAAACATAGAAATAAAGATACCCAGATTGGGATGGATGAAGAAACACTATATTTATTCAAATACCACATGATTGTCTATGTAGAACATCCTATGAAATCTATAGAAAGCTACTAGAATAAGTGAATTTTGTCAAGTCGGAAACTGTAAGGTGAGCATACAAAATTAATTGCCTTTCTATATACTATTGACAAACAGTTGGAAATTGAAATTTTAAAAATACCATTTATCATATCATTAAAAATATGAAATACTTAAAATAAATTTTATAAAAATGGGAAATACTGGTATACTGAAACCAGAAAACACTGCTGAGAGAAAATAAAAGATGACTCAAATATAAGTGGAGAGCGATATTGTGTTTATGGGTTAGAAAATTCAATATTATTAAAATGTCAATTCTCTCCAAGTAGAGCTATAGATTTATTGTAATCCTAATGTAAATCTCAGCAGGATAAATTTGATTGACTGATTGATTTTAGAAATTTAAAAAAATGATTCTAAAACACAAATGACCCAGAATATTTAAAACAAAGTTACAGAACTAGCATCACTTGATTTCAAGACTAACCAAGCTAATAAAGAGTGTAGTGCTAGTATAAAGAGGAACAAAGAGATCAACAGAACAGAAAAATCCAGAAGCAAATACAAGCAAATGAACTACTGATCTTGACAAAGGAACAGGCAGCTCACTGGGGAATAGTTTTTACAAGATACGGTGCTATAGCAACTGGAAATACAGATGCACGCACAAAACCAGTGATTCTTAGTTCATACCACGTTCACGAATTAACACACAATTGATCACAGTCCTGAATGCAGGAAGTAAAACAAATAATTTCTGGAAGAAAAGGGAATAACTTATGACTATGGGTTAAAATATTATCTAGCTATTATCCTAAAAGTATGATCATAAAATAACAAATTTATAAATTAATTATATCAAATATTAAAATTTCTACTAATACACAAAACTGTTAATTTAATGGCACATCGCAAACTTGAAGCAAACATTTGCAAATTATATGTATCTGATAAATGCTTTAAGTCCAGGGTATATATATATATAAGTCAAAACTGAACAGTAAGAAAAACAAAAAATAAAATGTGGGCAAAAGATTTAGACACGGCATCAAAAAAAGATAATATATAAACAGCAAATAAGAACATGAAAAAAGTTTCAACATCATTATGTATTAGTAAAATGAAAATTAAATAATATCAAGGAACCATTGCACACCTGTGAAAATAGTTAAAGCTTTAAAGAGTTGACCAAAGTAAGTGTTGCAACGATGTAAAACAACTGGAACGTCTCCACATTGCTGATGCAAATGTAAAACATGACCACCAACCTGGAGAACAGTTTGGCAGTTGCTTAAAAATGTAAACACACAATGATATAATAAGGCCATTATATACCAAGGTATTTGCGCAAGAGGGAAAAGAAACCACATGACCACCAGAGACTCACGTGGGAATGTCCACTGCAGCTTCATGTCTGTTAGCTGAAATGTGTAAGCAGCCCAGATGCCCATCAACAGAAGGACAGAAACAAGCTGTGGTACAGTCACGCAATGGGGTGTATCCCGTTCATGACCATGGATCCAAAGGACACCATCCAAAGGGAGGAGCTGGTGACGTACACTATACCACAGGTGGATCTCAAAAGGGCTACACTGGATGAAAGAACCTAATCAACATTACGTGTTACATGGCCCCATATACTCGTATATAACATGGCAGAAAGTACAGAGTAATCTCTAGTGACAGAAGTCAGTCACTGTTTATTGGGACATGATTGGGGGATGGGTGCAGGTGGGATTGTGGAGAAAGGAGGGTGATGAGATGAGGAAACTTTGTGGGGAGATAAATATGTTCATTATCTTGAATGTGGTGATGGCATATTTTTTATAAATTATAGCAAAATCAAGGTGTTAAAAATGACATTTCTGTGAGATTTTCCTCTTCACCACCTCCTGTGTCTGCCCTGGTCATGATTATTGTCACATAGTGAAAGCCATTAGAGGTAAGTCAAGTGATTTTCTAAGTGTGCAAAGAACCAAGGGCAATACTTTATTGCAAGATAATGATAATAATGTTAATATCATCTGTATAATATAAATGTTGTTGGCACATATATGTGTTTAATACACCACTCGTTTCTATTGTCTTACAAAGTTGGCATAACAGCCTCTCTGAAATGGACTCCTGGCCACATGCTACCATGCCCTCCACGCCGCCCATGGCGGGCCCAAGTCTCATTTCCAATTCAGTGGCTAAAATGCAGTGGGAGCATTCGAAAGGCTCCAGGGTGTCACTGGGCCACATATGTGACTTGACGTTGAGGAAGAACTAGCCAAAGTGGCCTCAGTAAGGTTTTTCAGGTCTAGCAAAAGCTGCCATGATGGCTGAATTTGCTAGATGGTTTGTTTTCCTGTGGGATAAAAATGAGTGAGAAAATCGAGACTGTTTCCTACCACCTTTGGGTTGCCCTTGACATTAAATGACAACGCCAGGCCCCAGGAAGCGTTGGAGCGCCCCGCTAACACTGGAGCACTCCCGGTAGTGACACCGCCCGCGCTGGATGCACAGGAGAGGCAGAGGCCGCAGGAGGCCAGTTAGAGCTGGGCACCCACGTGACTATGAAGTGCACTGAGAACCGAGCTACTGTTGCCGAGTAAGCCTCAGGTCATCTATGACGCCAGCGAGCCGGGCTGCTTTTGCTTGCACCTGCCCCAGGAAGGACTCCTCTTGAAGCTTTCTCCACCCATTTATCTTCTGCAGGATGCTGAAGAGCTAATGAGTTCAGCGGCTCTTAACTCTAATTGCTACTTTCAGAACAATGACCTATTGATACATAGTAAAACGCCTGGTCAGGTCCAGGCCAGTGTGAATCCTGGCAACAGCTGATGCCCAGAAAATCTCCATGTTTAGGAGGAGACAGGCTTCCAGCCACAGGTAGGAAGGAAGGTTGTCAACAAGAAGAACGTGGATAAATAGATAGTAGGTCAAAAACACAATAGTCCTCTTGCTGTAAACATCATAAATGCCTCATTGTTTTCTTTTTCATTGCTCTTCTAAAATTAGCGCTTGCTCGGACAGAAAGAACAAGAGAGGACACAGAAGGTATTTTCATTCTAGCAACTAAAGGCTCACCTTCTCATTTGCTAGGTTTGCTTTCTGGTCTTGAAAGCATGTGCTTTTTTTTTTTTTTTTCAAATTCAAATGGCACCATAATTTAAACTTTAAGTAGGTTAGAAAAATAGATTGAGACTGAACACAGCATGCCAAAGTTAAAACTTACGTGTTTTTGTTTTTTCTTTTCCTAGGGAATGAACAAACTTAAACTTGCTCCATAATTTGCTCTATTTCATTTTTATTATTTTTAGTTTTATGTTGGTGAGGAGTTTTTCATATGATAATGTCCACTCTCCACGTTTTCAAAGCCTTGTCTACATGGCAGTACTAGGCCACCAGCACCATATTGCCAATTTAATAGTTTAGAATATGTTTCCAAAATGTTATTTTTTTACTTGCCGTACTAAAAGTCATCCAACATTATTCTTCCTATTCCTGTAGGCTCTGAAAACACTTCTACAATCTGATTCAATCAGCTTGGCATTTCATGATGTTGAAGGCTTAGAATTATTTGCAGGTTTAAATTTCTTGTGTCTACTTCTTCTTGAAAAATAAAAACTGAAATTTATTTTAAAAGGCATTTCTGGCTATGAACGTTTAAGTACTACAAATTTACATTTCTCTGTTCTTTTATAACAGGACTTTGTTTATTTAGGTTTTCTACCTTAAGCCAACTCTGATTCCTGATAAAAATACAGCTTACAAATTTTGAAGTAGTTCCGGTATATACTACCAACGATCACTAAAATTTTTAAGTGGATGCTGTTTAGTTCTAAATCCAGAGCAGAACATAATCCAAAGTACCCTCTACCCCCACTGCTCTCTATCTCATAATGTGGAATATTTTTTCCTCAAAGTATCGATGGGCCTCAGAAATCGTCTTGCTCATGCACTTGTGTGCTTCTTGTCTAAATCATCCTCCCCACTTCCCCACCCGACACGGCACACACAGACACTCACACTCACGTGGGAGCTAAGTTACAGAGACTCATTGCCAGGCACATAGATATTCCTCAGTAAATATTGGTAAGTGGCCGAATAAATCACCTAGATTGCACTGACAAAGACCCTCAGAACATTTGGCATCGTCCCACTATTCGTTCTGGCTCTACGGCCTTACACACATTTTTACGTAAATTAGGATTAGGTGGGAGTTCTGAGAGCCCTAAACTGGTCAGTTGCTTCATTTTATAGAGCTAGAAATTAAGGCTAACAGATGTCAAATCGCTTTGTCCAGAATCTAAGTGATGGGACCACTTGACTAGTGATCCAACAATCATTACACTGAGAGTTAACTTGGTAGCAAAATCCCCTTAGCATTTCCTCTAAACAGAATAAAACTCTGAGTTCTTGCTTTTTCCCTTTCCCTTTGCTATAACTAAGCATACCTCTTTGAATTTGAGAACCACGGTTACAAATGACCTCACTTCCTGCCCTTCAGGTACTAAAGCAGTAGCTCACAGCCTGGGTGCCTCCAGGCGTCCACGGCACTCTGAGGGAGACGGGGCTCCTTGGCCCAGAGGGGTTAATTAGCATTGATTCTTATGTAGGCCACAGGCCTTGGCCTCTTAGTAGCACTGGAATGTTCTACAGGAAAGACACAGAGTTAATCAAGAGTTTGCTACCGTACTTCACCATGGCACCCTCTTCACCAAAGCCAACATTCTGTGACACACGTGCCCCAGAACACACACAGGGACACACAGGTCTGACGATCTTTATAACCTGGTTTAAACATGTATTACAAGTATTGGCCTCCAAGGTGTTTTCTAAACAGTTTAACTTCAGTGCTCCTACATCATACAATACCTATTTCCCTTAATCTCACCGTTTAATTACATCCTCACTTCTTAAAATATGGCTGAACGCATATGTATGGTGCCTGGAATAAGATAGGCGGGAAATAAAAGGTTGATTTTTTTTTCCTTTGCTCCATTATTTAAAAATAAAACACCAAAAACAGTGTTCTTTCCAATAGTGCAAGTGATGGTCAATTTATTTTTTTCATGATTTGATCCATGATGCTCATTTATGGGCTTTCCAGTGTGGTATATGGAAACAATTCCCTACTATTTGCATTTATTCAGTGTCCTTTGAACATCAGTGGTAAACACAGTAATGAATTTTAAAGAATATAGGATTTCTACTCAAAGAAAGTTTAATGTTTCAAATGAGGTCTGTCCGGAAAAAGCCCAGCCATTGTTAACATAAAGAGAACGGTTTGTGCAACATCGATGTAACCAGGCGGCCCAGGGGAGCAGACTGGAACACGTGTGTGTGAACAATGGTGACGTCACTGCACTAGCCAGTGGGGGTGGCAGACGCCGCTGAGTGAGCACGTGCACTCTGTGGCTGTCACATTCAAAATGACTGAGTGAGTAGAGCAAGGAGTCTGTATCCAAATTATGCATTAAGCACGAACATTCCCCCATGGAAACAATTCAGAAGACTCGGAGACCGCAGCTCTGAGCAACTGGTGACTGGCAGCTTCATCACGACAATGTGCCCCTTGTGTATCACGTCTTGTGCAGAGTTTTTTGGGGAAACATCAAATCACCCAGGTGACTCAGTGCCCCCACAGCCTAGGTGGATACCTCTGTCATCCGAGTTTTGTCTTTTCCCAAAACTAAAATCACCTTTGAAAGGGAAGAGATTTCAGACTGTCGATGAGATTCAGGAAAATATGATAGGGCAGCTGATGGTGACTGGGAAAACTGTGTGAGGCCCCAAGGTGCCTACTTTGAAGGGGACTGATGCATCATTGTCCTACGTACAATGCTTCTTATATCTTCATCAGTAAATGTCTTTTTCCTAGTATATGGATGGATACTTTCTGGACAAGCACCTATGTAGTTGAGTCCTGGGATTTCCTGTAAAGCATCGGGTTCTTAAATTCCCACAGGTGTATTTTCTTTTTTGAGTCTTAAAAATAGCACTTAAAAATTAATTGTTCTTTAAAAAAAAATAGATTCCATAACATTACGTAAACCAGAAACCTTTCCTAGTGGCCCAGAAGCCAGCAGGAAACAGTGGCCAGGACAGGTCCTCGCGGGGCCCTCCCTGCTCCTCAGGGGCCAGCGCTCCCACTGGGCCTCTGCTAGCTGCCGAGTCTGCAGCTCCGTGTTTGCTGGGTGTGGGACACATGCATGGAGGGGAAAAAAAAAAAACAAAACAGGAAAGGAAAATGAACTGACCTTTGAAAGACAATACAGATAAATGATGAGTTTTCAAATTAAATTTTTGACAGTTCTGAGATTTAGTGAAAATTGGAATGTTAAAAAAAAAACAACAAAAAACAAGGTCCTAGCTTTTCAGAAGTGGCTTTCATCCTAAGTGCAATATTCTCATCAGAACTTTGGCATCGAGGCCATTGCCTTCGGCGCTGGCTGCAAACAAGACAATCCATCTTGGTGCCTGGGAAGAAGTGCCCTTCACCACCGGGCAAGGCAGAGCTTGTAAACATCAGTCAAGGTCACATGGTTACACTTTCACTTCACAATTTGGCTTTGTATTTAGAACAACTGATTGGGGTGGTGGGGGGGAGAGAGAGAGAGAGAGAGGGAGAGAGAGAGAGAGATCAGTCACTCTACGGACTGAATAATATTCTCCCCAAATTTATATGTTCTAGCCCTAACTCCCACGTGATGGTGAGGGGCCCTTGGGAAGTAATTGGAGTTAAAGTCTTGAGAGCAGGGCCTTCCTGGTGGGAATAATGGCTTTATAAGAAGAGGGTGTCAGGGGCGTTGATCTTTCTCTCTCTGCCACGTGAGGACACAGCCAGAAAGAGGCCCCTCACCAAGACCTGAGTCACGGGGCTTGGGCTAGGCTAGCCGACCTCCAGAACTGTGAGATGTAAATGTCTGTTGTTGAAGCCACCAAGTCTATAGGATATTGTTAGGGTGACCCAAGCAGACGAATCCCAACGGAGAGCTGGATAAGACAGAGGACTTTTCTGGTCTGTTCTTGTAATCACCTAGCTCTTGTTTATAAAAAGCCACATTGATTTTGCACGAGAGCATGGTCTGCATGGGTTTGATATTGTGTTCAAATTAGGTTTAAGTTTTTCCACTAAAGAAAATACAGGGGAAATTTATGGCATTAATATGTCAAGAGCCCTATTTGCTCATGTACTTTCAATCTCTGAGCAGCTGTAGCCTGGTACCAAATTGAACCCCCAGGGCATCAAACATACCATTCTAGGGAAAATGGCTAAAGACCGAATAACAAATAGGGGCCAGATAAGTGAAGCGAGAAGCTACAATTCGGCCACGACAGCATGGAAATCGCACACAAAAATTATGAAACAGAGGGACTGGGTAGCGCTCAAGTTCCCAATGATGAATTACTCACGTTCTGTACTGTGCGTGATAACTGTAAAGAGGAAAAGATCCAAAAACATTTGCCAAGTCTTGCAGTGTTCCAAAGTGAAGCTCGAAAGGATATTCACTTATAAAATTATAGTCCAGTAAATAACTTATGTAGCCTAAAAACCATGCTACTTCTTCTAATGGTCAATTTATAAGTTGACTACACAGATATAACTTTAAATTAATTTTTAATTTTTTATTTTACTGATTCTAGAGAGAGAGGGAAGGGAGGCAGGAAGAGAAGACAGAAACATCGATGTGAAAGAGAAACATCAACCGCTTGCCTCTCGTACGTGCCCCACCTGGGGACTGAACCCCCAACCCAGGCATTTGCCCTGGCCAGGAATCAAACCCATGACCTTTGGTTTGCAGGATGACACCCACGCAACTGAGCCATATGGGTCAGGGCCAGATCTAACTTTAATTTATGAAAAATCAAATCATCTCAAATATGTCTTCTTTCTTTTTTCCCTCTGCTACATAAAAGGTATGCTTTAAAAATTGTATGCTAGAAATTTTAGAATTTAGACGTATGAAAAAGTAAAACACATTTCTATAGCTCAAAATATTATAATACTTATTATAATGATAAACATTCCAATTGTTTCGACGGGTGTGAAGCAGCTTGGGAACCAGGTCCCGCGAAGGTGGTCTGCTGGTCTGCGCGCCCTGCCCACGCCTGCCCGCGCCCAGGCTCTGTGCGGACCCCCCGAAGCCACCATTTAAAGCCCTTTTATGCTGCTTGAATTCCACTTCATTTTTCTATATAAAACCATATAGTCTTCAAGGTAGTCTGTATTTTAACGTACCTCCAGTTAGTAGCTAATGGATTTACCTGTTTGGAAATTCTGTTTATTCTTCCATACGTAGTCATAGTGAACTTGACAGCATAAGGAAAATGAAAATAAGATACCTTCTTTCATTTCTTTGCTATATTCCATGCTGGGTGTTTTTTATTTTTTTCCCAGAAAGAAATAAGCAAAGGCATTATCATTGTTCACTGCCCTCCATTGAGTTTTTAAAAAATCTTTTAAAAAGACTATTTAAAATATATATGTAATATGTGTGCATACATGAACATAATTATACAATTAAATATCATGACATAAAATTATAGTCTTGCTCGGTACACCAAGACAGCAAGGCCTGGTCCGCTTTGTACCCAGCCCACTGACACACTGGTGTGGCAGTCAGGTAGGGTCGCATCCGGCCTGACAACAACCTCTATGGTGCAGACAGACAGTCATGGGTGTGATTTGCGAATATAAATAACCGGTGTTGTATGTCTCCAAAACCAGTTTCCTCTATTACCTTTAGCCGTTGACCTGTTAATTATACAATTTTTCTTTCAATCAGGTTTCTAGAGCTGCCATCGGTTTCATAATATATAGACCTGTCTTTTCAAATTCCATAGTCATGTTTAAACAAAAGAAATTCCAAACCTTTCTTCCTTGTTACTACACTTAACTCAGGAATAAAACGTCCCCAAATATTAAAAAGGCATCTGCTTTGGCAAGTGGGAGGCCAGAAGAAAGGGGGTTTGAAGCATCAAAGGCAGCTCTGAAAATACTCTTTCAGGTGAGGAAGCCCCACTTCAGCCTCTTATCTTGAAAGCACATGCTGGTTAGAGAGGGCCCTTTAAAGGACTACCCTATCCTGCAAGGTACTGGGCCCTCTCAGACGCGCTTTGAAATTTATACTAAAAAATGGCTGGGCGACAGACATGCTTAGAAGATGCAAGGCCAGGGCAGGGAGTGGGGAGGGCGCAGAAAAACCGGAGGAAAGGCCTACATTGCGAAAATGAGCCAGAGTTCAGACGTGACGCCATTTGTGGCAGAACAAGCAAACAGGATGATGGCAGCTGGCTGTCAGCCGGCAGAATGCGGTCTCGTGCTTTCTCTCCGTGAGGCAGCCATGCAGGGCAGAAGACATTACAGCCCAAAGGCGTTTTCTGAGAATGTAAATCTCTTCTTCGCCAGTAGGTGGAACAGAATTTCCCAAAATCTGTCCAGTTCCCAGTTTTCCAAATATATGTTCCTGTACATTTTCTTTTCTATAGTCATGGTTATTTTTATTTTGTTTATTTTGATCTACAGTAAAAAACAATGCAGGCTCCCATAACAAAAAACAAACAATGATGAAGCGTATGAAGTAAAACTCCGAGTCCCCTTTCACCACCACGCCATTCCACGTTACCTTCCCCCACCACCACTAACGCAGTCTTTGGTGCGCACCTTCCAGGGCTTCCTGTGTATTTTGACACCATTGTCTTTTTTTAAGATGATGTATTGTATTCACTTACTAGCACCCGCCTCGCACTGCTCGGTGTCAGTACACGGAGCTTCTGCATTTTGTGAACACCTAGATGGTATTTCACAGTGTGCCTTCAATAATTTCGCCACTCCCGTGGAGGTTGTATTTTCCCCCCTCATTTTTCACTGTTCTGGGATAAAATGCTACATTTAAATTTCAAACTCTTCACTGCAGCCTGTGGGTTCTGGGCCGTTTGGAGCCCTCCTTCCTCTGAAACCTGTCCCACCGCCCTGTTCCAGGGGCCTTGCTTCTGCTCCTGGTCCGCGCTGGCCTGGCGCTTCCGCGTGGCGCGCCCAGCCCCAGGGCCTTGCTGTGGGGCTCTTGTGCCTTCTTAGACCACGCCCCCGTCAGGTCTCCCTAGAACTCCTGATCTAATAGTCTAATTCACCCTTAGTCAGCTGCTATTACGCCTTTTTGTTTTATTTTCCTCGTAGTAGTCATCACTCTCTAGAATGATCTTGTTCTTGTATTTGTTTACATGCTTACCGTCTCCCCTTGTTGCAAATAAAATCTTTTTCTGGTGTTCCCCAGTGCATCCCACATGACAAAGTGTCCACCGCATAACAGGTTCTCAGTAAGTGTCCGAAAAAAACGTGGGTAATGGGCACATCCTTCACCTCGAGTCACAGCACCTTCACACACGTACCTCCATAGCTGAGGCGCCTAGAAGTAAAATCGCTACCTGAAGATGTGCGCACATGGAATTTTCATGGGGACTTTCCAAGTGCACTCCAAGAAAAGGGAAAAAGCTTTAATGGTAACTTACATTCCCTCCAACATTATATGAGTGGCTCTTTCTCCTATAGACAACATCAATTTTTTCATGCCAATCCAACAGATTAAAAAAATTTTTGCTTTTGTAAAATTAAAAATCACCCTAAACTCAAGAATCTTTTTATATGTGTATTGTATATGTGTTTCATCTACAAATCCATCAGTGCTGAGAATCTTTCTATTCTTTCTTCTTCAGGGATCATAAAAAATATCATCTTTGTTTTCTTCTTTTATTGTACAATATTGGAGGGTTTTTTGGCTGATTTGTTTAGGTCTTAGATCCATCTAGAATTATTTTTGTATAGTGTTGTAGAAACACTATTACCCTTTAAAAATGTATAGGTTCCATTTTCTTAAAAATGTTCATGGTAGACATTTTAGAAAATTCCAGAAAAGCATAGCAAACAAATTAAAATCACCCAGACAGAATCATTGTTACATAGGTGATTTCTTTCCACTGTTTTTCCTATAAATGTATGTCTATAGAAATGTTTATTCATTCACACAACATATACTCTATGGCATATTATTTTATTAATTTATGCCATAAGCATTGTCTTTTGTCAATCAGTTCTAAAACTGTGATTTTTGATAATGGTATGATATTTTAAATATAGGTGTATCATAGTGTGTATGAACATGACTTAACAGTTTCTATTATTCAAAAGTTAATTCCGATTTCTAACATTTAATGAAACAAACCCATTGATGAAAAAACCATTGCTGCTGAATCCTCCAGGACCACCTCTGATTACAGCCCAGAACGGACCCCTAAGTGTGGGCTCACTGAGAAAAGTGGCGTCAATTATTTCACGGCTCTCCTCCCCGGCTTTCCGAGACAGACTATATAGACTACGTTACCCACTTAGCCTACCAGGGACCAGGCAGGTCCTAGCAGGAGAGAAGAAGCCACACTCACCATTTCTGTAAGAGTAGATTGGATGTAAGAATCCTGTTATAAAAGTACTGAAATAAAAAGACAAAGAGAGAGGGAGAGAGAAGGGTGAGACTTGACCATCCTGTAACTGTAGGAACAGCCACTGCCCCAAGGCCTGGGGACACCCAAGGGAAGCCACAGCTGTATCAGAAGTTACCAGGGCACCAAGGATGTGTGGCCACACCAGTGCCAGGACAGCCAGGATGTGCTGCCTGAACCAGGATTCACCATTCAACCACGGAGAGGAATGGAAAAGGTCCACAGACATTCAGAGGCAGGAGGGAGGGAAGGGACAAGCAGGGAGGGGAGGAGAGAGAAAGTTACAGCCCCTTGAGTAAGGTGACAGGAGACGGATGGGGAGGAAAACTGGAAAATGTAATTAGCCAACTGCCAAGCCACTCACGGCAGAGCAACCCAAGGGGGCCCAAGGGAGCACATGTGGGGGTGGGGCTGAGGGAGGGGCCAGGCTGGCGGCCCTGGGTGTAAAGGTGCACACTCAGGGAGGTATAGGAAGGGCAAACCCGACTTCCTAGGCATGCAGAATACTTTTCTAGGGCACTTAGGACAGGAAAGGAGGGGCCTGAGCCTGCATGACGGACAGAAAGCAGGTCGCCTCGCGGTACTGCAGAGCTTGACTTCTCGAGCCTGCCGAAAACCAGTCATTTCCAGATGGACTGCGACTGGACTTAGAATTGTGGCTATTTCCTAAGACACGACTACTTTCGAAGACCTTAATGACCAAAGAGCTACTTTATTTTACATTCTCTCTGCGACTCTCGTAGGGTTGTCGTAACAGCAGTACAGAACCTTTCATCTGCTGCTGCTGACTGGGTGGGCAGGGGCAGGGAAGCTTACATAAACGCCAGTCGACATCCCGCTGAAATGACATTAACATCGAAAAACAGGAAGTTAAGAGACGGGCAAAAGCACTACTCCTTAACACGGACAGCCAGCAGCTGCTAGCTAGTCACCCACTCTTAACTCTTTAACGTGAACTAAATGCATTCTCCAATGAAAACGCAGTTTGTTAAGCCAACAGCCAGATGATGTTTCTCACCGATGCTGAAAGCCAATCCTGCTCCCCCTTCAGGCTGCTCACCGGCCTGATTCTACTGGCGGCCAGCGCCACCATGTCAAGACTAAAACGGGAGCGTCCACGTGAGCTTCCTCTCCGGCAACTGCACCGGTATTGCCCAGACACCATGTACTTGTGTCTGCGTCAAGGGGAGACATGGGAAAGGCAGTTTCAGACACAGACCAGCCGTGGGGGCTGCCCCTAGGATAGAACATTCTGGTTATATGAAATATCGTTCTGCCTGAGCAAACCCTCTGCATGACTGAAAGCTACCAGAGCCACAGTTTTACCCTTAATCACCAGGCATGGCTCTTACCCTACCCAGGGCCTTCTGAAAACATTTGGATCATTAGTCAATTGGTGGGGACAATAAAACTGTACATATTCCACAAAAATACTATCTGTTTGTATAACTCAGCATCTGGTAAAGTCAATTGAATTAAGGGTCTTATTTATTCACAGAGAAAAACCAGCAAATACGAGTACTTCAAATTAAAACTGACAGTCTATCAGGGACACAATGTAAATGTGTTTCGGGGTACAGATCACTGGCGAGCGCCACTATCCAAGACCTGGGGAAAGGACAGCGGGGGAGGGTTGAAGGTTACGTAAAGTCTCCTCCTTTCCACAGGGTTGAAGACAACCCCTCTCTTCCTAGAAAGCTGGTCTGTACTCCACATTGGAAGCTCAGAGGATGGCAGCGCCTGAGAAGCTCACTTAAGCCACTTGGAGGTGCCCTTCCTCAGGACACATTGTTATGTGAGACATTAAGTGTCCTCATTATTTAGGTCAGTTGGTGTGGGGATTTTAAAGTGAAATCTTCCTAACGAGGTAAACTTGGACTTGACATCCATAAAAAATAAACACATCGGTAGCCTTTCTATCATCAAATGACCATCTGCCCTTTGGGGATTTTAACTTAAATACATCTTGAAACAGATGCACTTTTTTCTATTAAGAAGGCTTTATTTTTCCTCCAAGAAAAAGACTTAACATCTAATTTCACTGGAATTAGAACATTTTGTCTTTGTTTTTTCCTGACATGATCTTCAACTTGAGACTGAGTCTGTTCTTCTCATGCTTGTTTTTGTTTGTTTGTTTTTTTCTGCTGTCAGTCATGATCTTCCGTGACCAGGTGAGCTCACCTGTCATGCCTTTCGGATGCTGCCTTTCCTAGAGATGTATCTTGTTGACCTTTTCAATTTCAGGGTTTTCTCTCTTTAACATAGTGAATGAAGAAAAAGTGGCACAATATTTTAATATAAATATAAGTATAGGTAAATGGTAAGAAAACAGGATTAAGAAATGAAAGGAATTTTGAAAATATCCATGTTTGTTCCATTATTTTATTTACTTGAAGTCTAGGAGACAATTTCAGTTCCCTAAACTACATTTCACTACAAGATAGAAGGCACTAAAAGGTTCCACTTATCCCATTAAGACAGCATAATGGTTACTATAATTCTTTCTGGCAGGGGGAGAGAGGGTGGTAAGTAAATTTATTTAAATTTATTTCTTAGAAAAATGAGCATATAAAAGGGACGCTGGTGCCAAAACCAAAATGAACTTCACTTTTATTTATTCTATCCAATACTGCTCTGTCCAACCCATCCAATGCGGAAGAGACAAATATAACTGTAGCACCCCAGTGACTTACCAGCATTTCTAGAATAGGCGGTACATGTTGTGGCATACCGGTGGCAGCTACTTGGGACATTAAAAGTTCACAAAGAGTCCCATGGGGCTTCTTGTCCCTGGAAGAGCAGCTTAGTGAAGGACACCAAACCCCTTAGCCCGGCCCCTGGGTGTCATGAGGCACGGGGCGCAGAGCACAGCCCCTGCGCTCCAAGGGGCCTAGGGGCCTCTCTGCACACAGGCTGCTCCTCGGACCATTTGTGCCCCAGCCCGGGTCGTGGTTGGTCATCAGGCATCCTGACCCAGGTCGGTGCAGACCAGCACAGATGGCCACGCAGGGAGCAGTGGTCACTTCCTGCTTAGGGCAGGGTAAGAATGTGGTGTGCTTTCAACCCCTTTGCTCGACATTTGCTTCTAGGAGAGGCAGAGCACTTTCTGGCGACAGCTCAGAGAAGCGGTGACACCGCTGAGCATTCAACTCTGGGCCTGAAACCAAATGCTGCTCATTCGACCAACCTGCACCCGTCAGCAGTGGGCAGCACCCCATTCGGAAAGCAGTGCGGTGGCCACCTCCTGCTAATCACGCGTGTCCCTTGGAGGGCTCGCCCACGCAGCTCTGTGAATTCGGACTGCCGACACACACAGGACTCTTCCTAGGAGATTTATTATGACTGGATGCTGGGATCAGAACTGTGGGATTTGAATGCCAATCCCCCCATTTCCTAACGGTGTGACCATCAATACAAGTTACTCTGGCCTCAGTCTCCTCGTGTATAAAAATGAGAATCATGATAGGACCTGCCTCAGAGGCTGCTACGAGGACCCAACAAGTCAATACGATTGGGGGGTTATGCAGCACACATGAGCATTCAATAGGACTTAGCTACTAGTGTTTGTGGCACCCACTCCCCAGCAGCACCTTGCACGCCACCTAGCCGGCATTTTCTTTCTGCCCATCACCTCTGTTTCCACTTCTGTGCTGCCAGTGGGTAAGGCGACAGAGCTTCTGCCTGTCCTTGCGGTTTCTTCACTTTCCCTCCTTACAGTTGGTCCCTTCCCCTTCCTCCAACAGGCCAGCTCCAAAGGCCCCCGAAACTCCCCGTTTTAAACAAGGCGGCTTGCTGACATGGTGACAAGAGAGAGCATGGTTAATGCCCAGGGACCACTTTGCTCCAGTGCTTCCTTTCTTTTTCTTTAGAGACTATTTATTTCCCATCAGCCTTGCTCGCATCCTGTTTAAGAGTTTCTGGAAGAACAGCTAGGACCACTCCGTGGTGGCTCTTACCCACCAGGTGGCCCACACTGTGGGGGCAGTGGCCCATCATCAGTGGGAGCTAGTGCTCAGGGCTTCGTGGGAAACTGTTGGGCAGGCACCGGGCACCTACTCCTTCAGTCCCTCCACCCTGAAGTGCATTCTGGGTCCCAACCTTTTCAGTAGTGGCCCTCCCTTCCTCCTCAATCCCTTCGGGGTCTCTGTAGAAATAGAAATGAGACAGGACCCATGGGCCCTCCCGGGAGATGGTGCCACATGCACACAGTCTGGTGTGGTCTTGGCCCATCCACATCAGACCCACTGGGCGAGCCCCTGGTGGTCAGCAGGGGCGGTGTTGCAGAGCTGTGGGAGGCGGGGTAGTGGAAGGTGCCTTGGTCAGCCCCAGGGAGGCGGCCACTAGGAGTCCTGGCCCCTGGAAGGTTGCCCAATCTGGTTGGCGAAGGCTCTGGGAGGGAAGGACAAACTCCAGCCCTGCTCTCTGACCTGGCCTGGATCCCTGGACACCAGGACACTGACATCTGCAGGGTTTTCAGGGCGACAATGGCATGAGCTGCCAGCACAAGCTTCTCCCAGGGCCCCTTCTGCTTTGTGCTGTGGACTCATCAGTCTTCCTTCGGTAGATGTCCCTTCGAAGTCAAGGTCGGTACATAAGAGGGTTCCTGCTGCACTTTCTGGGTAGTGGTCTCATGGAGGTGCTGACAAAGCTCCCCCAAAATGCGTGGTGCTGTCACATACCCTTTTCCCTGCCCCCTGGGAGCTGGGAAAATGCTGGAAGGGTCTCCACTACTTGGCTGCCTTCCTGAAGGACGTGCTGGCTTCTTTCATCTGTTTTCTACGCTTTGTCCTTCAGTCTATTGACCTAGAATGTCTGCGAGAGAAAGCTAGGATGACAGATTTCACATCTTTCTGTGGCCATTGAAAATCTTTGGCTAAAGATTTGGCTGAAACCACCGCCAAGTCGCTGTGACTCTAGGAGCAGTTCATTATTTCTTAATTGCCCATTTGCATGCAAGTCTGTAGACCAGAGACACCAGTAAACATCCCAGAAATCTGCCCCAGTAGACGCTGAAACACTCTCTTTTATGGAGAGCCCACTGTGCCCCATTCATTGAGCTGAATCTGCTCCACATATGTTACACATTTAATCTTCACAACTCTGTGAAATAGATATTATCTCCATTTTTTTAAGAATAAAAATCATGGTCAAAGAGGTTTAAGATGGAGAATTTGAAATCTGGCCTAGCTGACGCTAAAGCTCACGATTTTTGTTCTTTTATTACACTGTTTTAAAAAGTCATTTAGAAAGAAGCAAAAAATATGAGCTGCAAAACCACTGAGTATGTGTTTTTTTCTGGATATGTTAATTTTGTTTACTGGGCTGCTAACTACTGAAAGAGTAGGCCACTATTTGAACGTAAATCATACACCTTTATCGGAAGTACTTTTTCTGAGGTCAGTCCATTATCCAGTACTAGTGTAATTAATACTAGATCTCTGAGGGACTGACATCATCAGAAGACAGTACTTTTACCTAGTGACAGTTAATGAGGCTTGAATAACAGTATGTTTTGAAATCAGTTTAAAAAATTTTTAAATAACAGTATATAGGGTGGGGCAAAAGTAGGTTTACAATTGTGAGAATGCAGAACACAGAATTTATTCTAGTATTATTATTTATTAATTATGGTATTATTTTCCATACAAACAACTATAAACCTACTTTTGCCCACCTCTGTACTTTGAAAAATAACAGTTCAAATGGTTAAACCATATTTAAGTAGTGGCATAATAACTACTTCCACTGAGATTTCATTTATAACTGAATTTCATTGCATGATTAGTTTTCCTTTGAGAAAAATATTGCTGGGTAGCTATGACGAAATTAGCCATTTCTAGAATTTACAACTTATTAACTAATAGTAGTAGTATATTGTGTTTATTGAGTAAATAAGCCATATTTCTTAGACACTGTTCATAGTTTTGGTATCCCAAACTACGAACGATTGAGCCGCCAATGTGGAATTTCAAGTTAAGGCAAGTTAGATGGTTCTGGAGCAAGAAGGGGGACGGAGCAGGTTCATTGCAAAGGAAGCATCACGTATTTGAAAAACTCTTGGTGAAACAAAAAATTCTCAGTCTCTCCTGGACAGGGCATTGTAATCGTCCGCTCCTCTCCGGGCGCCATTCACTCCTCACTTCATCAGCACATGTGGAATGTTTTCTATATCATAAAGTCAGGCTCTGTTTACAAAGGTAAGCAAGAGAAAGTAATAGATGATCTACCTACGGGGTTTTTCTTTCCTCCCTTTCTACTTGTAGACTACTAAGAGCATAGAAGAAGAGACAGAAATTAGAAGGGGAAAGAGGGAAGTGCTGAAATAAACCCTCAGCCTTCTTTTGAGTGAAACAACCCCTTTCAGTTGCCAGGGCAACTTTCTCTGTCTCTCATCTTCCTGGGCTGCAGATTAGCGGTCTGGTCCAAGACCACTGGGGGAGGCAGCAAAGCAGTTACCAAAGAGGACCCTGCATTCAGCTTGGGGGCAATTACCGAGCAGGCGGTGCACTGTATTTTCAATGGGGTAGCCTCCCGGGGTCTGAAAACCTATGGGCCGCGGGCGTTTATCTGCAATGAGAGCCGTTTCCCATCCCTATTAACCCAGTGTATTTAAGACATGATTATTCAAGCTTTCATCTGCTATGATTCGCCTCGTATTTTCAGGCGAATAAGACTGGGAAGGCTGGTGATCGAGTGCCTGCGTACAGTGGTGGTTGAATGGTCTTCGTTCTACCTGACAGGCTCAGAAACTGTTCCAGAGGCTTGAACTTGGTCACAAGAAGAAACAACATGCAGAGTGAAAGGTCTGCTTAGTGGGAAACTGTAGGTACTTAAAAACCCTAGCCCTCCCCTGTGCTGCACCGGGCCGAGCCTCCCTTGGGCTTGGGTTCACTCTGGGACAGTCCTCAGAAATGCCCACAGACAAGGTCCGGGGACCAGCCCACGCTCAGCTCTGTCTGTGGGGCCACCGGCAGCCAGGCTCGAGGAGACAGTGCTTCCGTAAGGGAGGCCCGGGAGGAAACAGGTGTGAAGGACTCACGTGAGGACCCACATTCCCGGTCCCTGGGAAAAATGGACAAGGCATTTATCTAAGGGGTCTCAATAAACCCTAGCTCTTCACTCCCTAATCTCCCATTTCCTTCTTGCAGCTTTGAAACCAAGGAGATGTCTTCCTTACATTTCTCTCAGAGGTCTCTGGGCTACATTTGGCCTCCAGTTTTGCTTGACAACATGGTGTATGAAAACTTCCAAATCTGAACAGCATTGCCTGGGCAAGCTGTGAAGGTAGGAGATGCCACGCCTTCCGCAGGTCTCATCGCTGCATGGGCCATAAAACGCCATTCCCCAGGGGGTCCCTATGGACTCGGGCAGGGGTCCTCCATGCGCCGGACCTTGGAAAGGTCTGGAGTTGTGAACCGGAAGTGTGCTTGGACTGGGCAGTCCCATGCCTTGCTAGATGTGTGCTTCAAGCAGATGAGAATGGGTAGGAAGGACAGTTGTGTGGTTTCCCTTCCTCCACCCCTCAAGGCTAAATAAATACTCATCCAACCATCTTACCTACTTCTAGTCCCTAAATAAATCTCCACTCAGGGTCAGGCTAACAGCTTTAACTCTCCCCTGTTCCCCACCCTCCTGGGAGCAGGACCCCCACCCAGGCCCTGCAGGCTGTCCTGCAGGCCGCCCACTCCTGGCTGTGAAGCTGAGGTCCCCCGCAGGGCTCTGCCAACTGGTTCTCAGGGAAAGCCACACATCAGCTCCCATTACAGCTGCCACAGCACATGGGATAAGTAGATAATGGATTTTAAGCCACTTTAAAAAGCCTGCTTATGGAAAGAAAATGAAGCATTTGGATTTCATACAGTAGTCTTAACATGTCTGCTTTTATTTCAGAAACAGTCCTCCCCTGATGGCCAGGTCTTCAGATTAGTGTGCCGGGCAGAGGGGAATCATCCCGAGGTGGACCGGTGCTACAGTCCAAGGGAGACGAGGTCTGGAAGCTTTAAACACCCACCCCGTGGGACTCATTTGTGCATACAGCTGTCGAGACAACTCAATCTCCAGAGATAAATAGAGTATGAGATACCCACTGTACATTGTATGGCAATGTAACATCTCTGTAAATTATGTTGACATATTCTGCATTTTATTAGGTATACTTGATTTTAATATTTCATGTAATAGAATATGTAATTTGGCATTTGGCGTAGTAAATAGGGAAGTAAATGCTCATGTGGTTGATTGGGGCAAGTAAACTCAGAATAAAGTATAATGACAATATTATAATATGACATGCCATCAGTTTAAGAAGAAGTTTCTCCACGGAGCGTCAAGTTCTGAATACATGAATGCCCGGACGATTTTGGAGAAAAGCAAGTATTCGCCATTCATTTAGGAAACGAAAGGCATACCCCTGTAACCAGTTTCAAACGAGAGTAGGTAAAATCTGTTGGGGGGCAGACAGAATCTTGACCCCTTGTCTTCTTCCAGGTCGGTCCCCACTGTCCACCACTGCCACCGCCCTACACGTTTCTCGTGCAGACTCGCCCTTGGACAGCCCGTTGGCTCTTCCCCACCTGCTCTTTGCGACTCGCATCTTATTTCTCCACCTCCCCCTCTTGTTTACAGTCTCCTCTCCCTCCTGCCACACCTGCCCGTCATGGGTCTGTGTCCAACTGCTAAATCCGTCCCGAGACATTTCTCCCCATTTGCACGGAATGCATAGGTCCCTGTCACCACCTGTTCTCTAGGGGCCGCAACCCCTCCGAACCTGTCTCCTCACCTCCATTCTCTCCTTCCATTTCAATCTATGCTTCCAAGCTCCTCTGTGACCCCAGGGCCAGAGGGGTCTCTGTGGAGCCTAAACGTACCCTCCTCAACAGGGCCGCGTCCCCTGCCAAGCTAGCGTCACTAGCCATGGCTTAAAAAACCCTTGCACCTTGTTCCCAAGCTGATGGCCTCTGTCCCCTTCTATTCTGTAGCTGAGCATGTGCTCCCGCCAACAGAAACACTTCAAAAAACCAATTTGTTTCGCACAAAAACACGGGAGGCAGGAGCAGTAGCTTTGGAGTTAAGCACACCCAGCACCCACTCCAATCCTGCCTCAGTTGCTTGCTGAGCGTGGACCGTGTGAAGGGCACTCTGAGCTCAGTTCCCTCAACTGTGAAACGAGGATGGTAAAATCGGCCTGGCAGCATTGTTTGCGATGGTCACAAGGAAACACTGTCCCCTTCCGTGAGTGGGAAGTACTGCCAACGAAGACAAGTACCATGCAGGGAAGGAAGTGAGCGCTCCGGGGCCGCATCACCGGGGCGCGGGCTGCCTCCTGAGCTCCCTCCTTCCTTCTTCAAGGAAAGGCAGGTAAATGGCCTGCCTCCTCCTCCCACTGCCAGGCCAGCTCCCAGCATCTCCTGCCCTGCTGAGAGCGCCATACCCTTGACTCCCTGCCTGCTAGTCCCCTGGCCGTCCCTAGCCTGGCTCCCTCCTGTCCTTGGCCACCCCCTGTTTCCGGGTGTGCCCCTTGTTCCCCTGCCCCCACCCTTTGAGGTCGCAAAAAAGACGATGACTCTCCCTCTCAACTATACTTCTGTAACTGTTGCTGGCTCTTCCCTCTTATTAGTGTAAAAGGTTTTCCCTCAATTTCTCCTATGTCTTTCTCCCCTGCTGAATTTCCACTTTTGAGATTAACTGGCAGCTGCCTATTGATACCTTTGTCTCTCGTAGTGATACTTTTAGTAAGCAAGTCCCTGCCACCTCCAAAGTGAACTTGTCCGTAATATAATTATATCCACTTATACACTCATCATCGTTACAGTGGTTTAAAGTCCCCCCTGTGAGCAGAAGAGGTTTCCACTTGCCATATTTCTATTTACCTGCACGCTGTCCTGAAACACCGTAAACCGCGGCACCAGTCTCCCGAGAGGAGGCTGTCCCTGCTACGCGCCCCCTCCAGCCTCACAGGCCTCAGTCACCAAGGACACGCCCTCACCATTAAGCACTCCTGTTCAGACTCTTTTACTTTTATTAAAGTCAGACGAGCTCGAGTTCAGGCAAACAGCTGAGCGGGATGAGGCGTGAGTCCCTCAGTGTTGCACGCTGATAGTCAGTTCCATTTTCAATGAGACGCTCTTAGGGTTCCCGTAGAAACCCATGCGAAAGCCCACCTGAGCGAGGATGGCCACGCTCCTGAGCAGAACTTCTTCATTTTTTGTTTTACACCGCAGCAGAAACAGAAGATGTACAAGGAGACTCATGTGGGGACCTCCTGGAGCTGTAGGCCATGTTTGGGGTCTGCCTGGCCAATAAGCCCTAGATGTCTGCTTTCTGGAAAAGCAGCAGTATTTTTAAAATGTTAACTGAATTTGATTTTTAGAATTAAAACCAAATTTTTATTTTATCTTATCATTGGTAACATTTCCTCACTTTAGAGTTATAAATAAGGTCAGTCCAAAAAAAAAAAAAATCCTTAAAATCAGGTAAACCAGTGCTCACCTGACAAAGGACCACTACTAACTGGAAATGGGAATGCAATTATATACGTGTACTGAAGAAACTGTTAGTAATAAAAACTTGGGAAAATACAGTAATACCAGTAAACATTTGTTACATGCTACTTTTTTTTTTTTAATTTATTGGTTTTTAGAGAGAGAGGGGAGGGGAGAGAGTGAGAGAGCAAGAGAGTGAGAGAGAGGCATTGACTTGCCATCCCACTTATTGATGAATTCTCTGGTGGATTCTTGTATGCGTCCTGACTGGGGATCGAACCCACAAACTTGGCAAGTGGGGACGACGCTCTAACTGACTGAGCTACCCAGCCAGGGCCATGCTATAGTTCTTAAAACTACTCTGTATGGTAGGTATTACCTTTTCCCATTTTCTAAATGAGAAAGAGAGGCTCTGAGAGGAAAGATCACCTGTTTAGGAAAGTTGAGTAGGTATCGAAGACAGGATTACAATACCAAATAGCTGTGAAGTCTTTGTTTTCCACTAAAACACCCTACCTGCCCCTTTTCCCACTACTTTGACTTCAACATTATCATCGACCCCTCCATGCTTATATTGCAGTTAGGTGATCGATACATCTGGACACTGGATTTTCCCCTGCATCGCGGACTGGGTTTTCTCAGCTTAGCTGCTTCTGATGAGCAAGCCCAGTACCATGCTAGCTGCCTGGGAAATGACAGAAGCCATCGAGATGCTCATGGAAGTCGCCTGACAGTGAAAGATGGGTCACCTCCACGTTGCCTTCCGGAACGGAGCCGGAACTGGGTGTTTAACCTTCAGTGGCAATAGGTGTGTTTGCACACCACCTCTGAGGTTACAGAAACACACTATTAGCCTGCTACTCAAGGACGCCCCGTGTTCTACGGGCTAAAAGGAAACCATTTAACCACTTTTATATTAGCTGGTAATTCCAGTAATAAAAGGAAGACAATCATATGTCAACAGGAACACAAAATGTCCTTCTCTATTGATTATCAATAATCAACCACCTGAATATCATTGATGACTGATAGACCTGATTGCAGTAACTCTTTACTGCTCTTTCTGATAAACTCAGTATCCTGTTCTAACTCATCCCAAGCGTCAAACGCGACAGCGCCGAGTTTAAATAGCTCTACCGCACACTGGTCCCGGGGTTCCCCCTGCGGCTCCCCCCGTCTCAGGCGCCGGGCTGCCCAGGCCGCGGCCACTGTGCCCGTCCCCGGGATGCCTGCGGCCATGGGGGAGGGGAAGCCCACTCTTCGCCTTTCATAGATTTCTTTGGGAAAATGATACTTTGATTCTGAACAGAAGGAAATTATTTTTCATCTTTTAAAAACAAGCAGCTTTTACTCAATATTTTTCTCACTGGAAAGTACGTTTTAAATACAAAAGGTTCTCAAAAGGTGTCTTCAAATTTTACATAGATAAAAATAAGTAAAAGAGAATAAGCCCCAAGTCTTACTGAGAACAACAAGTTCCATAAAACACTGGGAAAATCAATTTCTGTAAATTACTCTTTTAATCCACCAATTACATTTTGATTTAAAAAATGTGGCCCTGGCTGGTGCGGTTCAGTGGATTGAGCATCGGTCTGCGAACCAAAGGGTGGTCAGTTCAGCTCCCAGTCAGGGCACTGGCCTGGGTTGAGGGCCAGGTCCCTAGTAGGGGGCATACAAATGGCAACCACACACTGATGTTTCTCTCCCCTTTTTTCCCTCCCTCCTTTCCCCTCTCTCTAAAAATAAGTAAATAAAGTCTTTAAAAAAGAAAAGTTTAAAAATGTGCCCCCAAAGATGCAGTATATACATTAATATTTGATAACTATTTCCTGATGACTTTCAAGCATTAAATATTTTCCTGAGTGAAATTCTAGTTTTCCGTGTTCCTAAAATTCTACAGGTGTTTTTATAAATCTGCAAATAAATGTTACCTTAATTAAATATTTTCACCTAATGCTATGTTACCTGTGTTCCTGCCACAAAATAAAAACGCCAGGAACCCCACCGGTGCTTCTGAGAAGTGAGCTTTCTTCCTGCCCATCCCTCTGGCAAGTGTCTTTCATCCCTAAGCCAGCAGGTGTTCTCTGTGCTTCCAGAACACTCCATACATATCACCATCCTGGGACCTACAAGGCTCTTCTGGCTCTCCCACACCCAGGAATGTTCCTCGTATGTTCCCCCCAGTCTGTCTCTGTAACATGTGTACACATGTGTGTGAGAGGTGGGGGGAATCAGAGAGAGAGAAAGATGCAGAAAGAACGACTGTCGGATTGCACTGAGATGCCAATCAAAACCTACCTTATTTATGAGGTAACATTTGCTATTTAGCAGACATGTACCAGATGAAATGACCCTTAAATTAACGTGGAGTATGCAACTGTAGTGATATTATAGCCAATTATTTATCCAGACCAGAAGTCAAAATGCCTTTCCCCATATCCGTCATTTAAAATGGAACTGAAAAGCCCACCTGCACAGGCGCCCCAGTATTTGTCGCTTACACACAGACATTACCGTGTGGGGTGCACGTTTTAAAATACGTACAACAGCAGTTTTGGATGGATGGTGTAAGTGAAATCAAAGGGACATTTATAAAAAGTACATAAAGAACAACAAGAATTGAAAATTCAGGAATCCTGAGCTAAGAAAATGAACAAAAACTTTTTTTTGTGCATTTATTTCCCAACCTAGCCTTTACTGGAAGGGTATGAGCACTTTTTTATTTTTATTTTTTTTATGCAGAAGGTTATGGTTCTGAGCTAAAGCTTTAATTTTTTCACTAGTGATATTTCTTGAGTTCGGTTTATAAACAGAAAGCCTCTCACTTTGTTGTGAGAGAGCTCGTACAGATGTTGCCGGGATTTGGACAGAGAAATTGAGACAATATTTGCTCCTGTGCTGCTATTGACAGAGTAAGAAGGAAATAAAACCAACGGTCTAATGTTCCTATAACCACCCGCCACCCACACACACAGAAACGCTCTATATGTCTTCAAATAATCCCCAAGGCTCCGAGCCAAGCTGAGCGCCTCAAAGCCCCAGGCACGAACTGAAGACAGGAACTGAACCTCCCGCACGCTCTGTCATGCGGGCTCCACGGACAGGGCCTCTCCGGCGGTGTCCCGAGTGGCCTTAGAACACTGCCGCTTAACTCTACTGCCAGGAGAGCACAGGAGAGGCCGCTGTGAACCTGCTGCGGCAGCGAGGCAATTCATCAAGACCAGCGCTGGGTCCCCCCCGGTGCATTCGTTCACCCCCGCTGCCAGTGCTGAGTCTGGGCCAAGCCCCCGCCAGACTCCTTGCATGCTGGGGACGCCACAGCGCGTGTGACAGACAAGCCCCTCTAAGATACTCAGTACGGGGGATGGAGTCCACAGTATAAGAATATGGTTCTGTGTTACAACAGAGAATGTAGGTAGATTTGCCTGATCTACCTACAGGGGAATTGATGGTGACAAGCTGGGTTCATCGTGCGGGAGCCAGTTTGGGGCTTGCAGGTTATGACCCTGAGGAGCTCGGGGCCCCGCCCAGACAGGTCTCCTGGACAAGGCTCCTTGGTGACTCGCCCGAGAGCCCACGTCTCCATTCCCTGCTGCTCAGGGTCCGGTGTGCCAGGCGCCTGGCACAAGGAGAGCTCTGGTAGTCGCTTCCGAGCTCTGTCATGAGAGACAGAGGCACTCCTAACAGTGTCCCTATGCTGCCGAGAAAGGCCAGGGGGCCCGGTGAGAACGTGAAAGTTAACATACGGTCCTCTGCACGTGGCACACAGACAGGCTTAGGGTCCGCTGCTCGGAGCCTGTCCCTACAACCATGACTCGGGGTCCGCAGCTGACCCCTGAGCACACAGATCGTATGTGAGTACGAGGCGGACATCCGAGGAGCTGCTGCGCCCCAGGCACTGTATGTGGGCCATCGCTCTGTGTGTCGGGCCCTGTCCCCCATTAACGGACATTACTTGTGCCCAGAGGCCCCTGCCCCCAACCCCCGCTCTGTGACCCCAGCATCCAGCACAGTACCTGGCACTGAATATACCAGAATGAATGTGTAAAACAAGCAGGTGGATGAAGGACCAGAGACTTCACGATGCTGAAAGGTTCGCCCACCATCCAGCCCAAAGGCCCTAAAAACAAGGCACAGAGGTCACAGCCCCACGCTCTCTCTTCTCAGACCCCTAAATGCCCAGTATCCACCTCCCAATATGGTAACTTTAAAGTTCTTCTGCCATTCCCCCACCTCAGTATTTGGACGCTGTATGGAAACAAGGAAGTAAGATGCTCAGTCTTCCCAGTCTTTTCTTGTGTTTAACGGGTTCTTGTTTCTTGTCAAAGTTCGGGCTCTTCTGTGTTTTGCAAATGTCCGTGTCCCTCAGTGAGGCTGCTGTGCACAGGTCTGGGAAGGTCGTGTGAAGGTCAGGGGCCTGGACAACAAGGGGCAACTGGGGTGCAGCTCATCAGGTGCCTTCGGGTGCTAATGGAGAGTGACAAGAAATCCCAGCGGACAGCGAGGACATGGCGAGCTGGGGTGGGGGTGCAGTGGGCTCTTCCCTGCGCTGTGCTAGCACCTGGGCCAATATTCAGAAAGTCTTAATCAAGAAATGGGACGGCTGCTGCTTCGAGTACCTGACTGGAAGCGAGGTGTTTGTTTCTAAGGATCAAATAAGAAAGCAAAACAAACAAACAAAGTCTGCACACTGGCATGTTTTTGAGAAATAAGTAAATAAAAAGATGCACATATATACATACTTTGCACTCCCTGCAGCCAATCTAAAGGCTGTGCTATGATTCATTTTAATCTTCAATAACTACCTGCTATCTGCTGTGTACCGCAGCTGATACTTGAGTCTGACAACTGTCGCCATTTATAAATTAGGTAACAGAACTTCGTAAGAGATTAGCGGCTTACCCAATGCTCTGCCGGCATGTGGTAAAGCTGGAACTGGCCCCCGGCCTGTTGGGCGCTGCAGCCTTTCCCACCACCCGGCACCAAGCCCGAGCTAACCGCTGTGCTTCCTGTACGGTCGCGCTCGGGTAAGAGGCCCCTGCATGGCTGCATCGCACTGTTCCTCTGCACTGGGGCTCAGCCCCTACTGTCCGGCACCTGCTAATCTCACATGACGGCCTCACACCAGGCACAGGGAGCCACCTGCATGCCTCTGTCTGCTGGTAATGCGGGTAGGGTCATGGCAGTCAGAGAGATGTGACCGTTCCTTTTATTGACTCATGTTGCCAATGTTCAGTTGACAAAATCAAATGAAACTGCATCCTGGGGACCCAGCCTGTGAGGGAGACAATGCTTTCCTGAGAGGCTCCAGTTGGGCGTCTGGCCCTGGGGTATGAGAGGACAGCGAGGACATCTCACAGGATGCTACGAGTCGGCAACGTTAGGCCAAAGCCAGGACCTTAGGGGGCTGATCCTATGTTGGCTGATTGGACTGCTTCTTTACTCTGAAAAGAGAACAGCTGTCTTAATGTACAATCCGAGGGTAGAAGCGGTCCTTTTCCTTTTTCTCTTCAAGGATTACTTTGTTCTGAGCATTCTAACTCAGCGGAGGCCCAGTGGAGACTACATGTATCGGCTGTTCTTAGCTGTGACTTTGGGAACTGTCAGTGCTCTGGAGGAAGAGCAGTACTGTCGTTAACCTCATAATGTCGGGGTCGTGCGGGAGCTGGAGGACGGGAAGCAGGCCTCTTCTCACCAGGGCGCGCTGCTCCTCCGAGCTGCACAGCGCTTTAACCTCAGGCTGGCCTACGTAACCTGACCCCAGATCTTTCTCTTTTTCCTCACCTGAGGACATTTTACCGTTGCTTTTAGAGAGAGAGGACGGGGAAGAGAGAAACACGGACGTGGGAGAGAAACATTGATCGGTTGCCTCCTGTATGTGCCTGAGCAGGAATTGAACCTGCGACCTTTCAGCGTAAGGGACGACGCTCCGACCAACTGGCCATACTGGCCAGGGTCTGGCTGCAAATCTTAATTATGACTCTTTGATTTGCCAATTGCTCTTCTAAAAAGTGAATCCAACTGCTTCAAATAGTAAGGGAAAAAGAAGCAAAAATCTGCTTGCACCTCGAGTTCTTAAAAACTCATTTACATTTGCCCTTTGAGATGCTCTGACCTTCTTCAATGCTCGGGACTGGTTCCGTCATTGAACCTATAGGGTTTCTTAACTATGAGATTAGTATTGTCTAACTATTTATGAACATAATTCTAGAGAGAAATATTTAATGTTGTTTTTATGGTACAGTACAAAAAACACAGCACAAAGTATACAATTCCATAAAAACAGAAGTCAAAAACATCAATTTTGGAGGAAGAAGAAATAAAACAGCATAGATTTTTCTCAGCATAAATCAAATACTGGATAAGTACCATGGGTACCTTCCTTTAATTTTAAATGTTAAATTTATTAATTCCTTCTATAAAATGTTGCTAGAATTCCAAGGATATTTTGTTAAAACGTCACTGTTAACTAATGTAAAACTATTTTAGACAGGCTTGGATGCAGAACTAAAACAACGCAAAAACGTATTTCATGCTCCAGGCGTCCAACACCGCACTGCTCTGAGAGTAAGTAGCAGAACTTGGATCTACCACATTTGGTTTGGGATACACATTCTTTTTATTTATTGAAAATAGTTTTATGACCCCAGGAACATCATGAATGCCATATTTTTTTTTCCCTAGAAAACAGCTAACAATTAGCTTGACTGCTACTTTGAAAAGTATCCTTTAAAAAACACTTTTACAAAAAAAGTGTATTACACTTTTTACAAAAGTTTAATATACTGGTAACTCAAATGAAAGGGTATTGGTTGCTCACTAAACAATATTTATTCTTCATATATGACTAAATGTCCATTTTGATACTAACACATATCCGAAGGTATATAAAACAATGGTTATTTGCACACCTTTTAAAAATTTTTCTATAGTCATTATAGCATTGAAAGGTATATTTTAAAATTTAATTGTTAGCTATATATCTAACAATTAAATCACTATATATTTCTAAGTTTCCAATATATTTTGTTTACCTTCATTTTCCTAACTCAAATTTCCTATTTTCCTAAAAAAATCATGCTTAAATTTCCTGTTTCCATATTAATAATATTTTTTATACATGTGTTGACCAAAAGTTGTAGATTTTTCTGGACACGGCAAGCTTTATTTCATGCTGATAGTTACCAGGTCACGTGATCTAATGTAGGGTTGAAAATGCACCCACTCATACTCCCACCCAGACCTACCCTCACCCACCACCTAAGCACCCCGGACCCCAGAAGCAGGCCAGTCCCTCGTCTGAAGTCAAGGTGCCGGATGGTGAGCTGACTGAAGTGCAGCTGCGGAGGTGGGACTGCTCCAGCTGAACGCTGCCAGGGGTCCATCTGAACGTCAATCCCCCTAAATTAATCTCCTAATGGGGACACTGCCCAGGGACACTTCTCAGCGATAGGCTCTGTTACTCCTGACGTGTACGAAGTTATTTTACGAAGTAGTGCATAGAGGCTCGACTCATAAAATAGCAACTGGGCCTCCTACATTGTGGGGGTGCATGTAGCAAGTACATTAAATAAGCTCATACTGCTATTATTCAAATGTCAAGTTCATTACGGCAGATGTTTCAATGGAAGATCACTGACCATTAAAATCAAAAAACCAACATGCCCTGAACTCTCCATTTGATTTAATGTGTCAACTTCAATGCTCAAGAAAGTCAATCAGAAATGTCTTCTGTGAATTGTCACAAGATTGTTTTGTAACAAAGAATCACGTTTCAATTCTTATCACCTGCTAATCATGATTGTTAAAATGTGAATGTCAAGTTAATAAGTGACACAGTTTGAGGCTATAAAATACGTTGTAAAATAGTCCTATCATTTTGTGCACATTGCTGGAGGAATTATTTTAAAGTCAAAAATCGATGACATTACTATTAAAAAAACACATTCAAAACTGGAAATAAGGAATTAAAAAATTAGTGATCTGTTAATGTCATGCTATAGCATAATCCCATAGTACACAAGGGGGGACCCCAAAAATCGGGAACTGTCTTCTGGAGGGTGGGCCTCTTGGAGTACATGCCTCCCTGACTAGGTGAGTGTGCAAGGAACCCATCTGTATCACTGTACCCGCTGGCATTGTTGTGAGAGGCTGCATTTGACTTCAGCAACTTTTTTTGAGAACGACACGTTTGCCCATTTCCTGATGGGTGACTTAGGAGCGCACCTGCCCCCACCGCATTCACTGTCCAGCAGGTTTTGACCAAAACTGGCATGGCCCTCATGCCCCACCCTCCCTATCTACCTGATCACACCCCGAGTGGCTTTCTTTTGGTTCCCTGGATGAAAAAAGTCCTCAAAGGGAAACATTTTGCCCATGTGGAAGAGGTGAAACAAAAAACAGCAGAAGCACGGAAAGTCATCAAAGTAGATGAGTTCAAAAACTGCTTTGAACAGCGAAAAAACCATTTTGATAGGTGTATTGACTCAAATGGAGACTTTGAGGGTGACTGAAGTTCAAACATGTGAGAATAAATTCACAAGTTTTTATAAGCAAATTTTGTTTCTTTGGGTCCCACCTTGCATATCCTCTGACTCTCGAGGAAAATGCAGTTTTGTGAGATTTATAATGTTTTCTATTTATTAGAGCCCAGGCATTTTACACCTTAAAATAAAAATTAGGGCTCCTATTAAAAAAAGATAAAGTGAGATGGTTTCGATTTTTGTCAAGTTGAAAAGGCAATGCAAAATTACAGTTCTATTAGTCTGCAAGGTATTAGCCAGTGTGGTGTCTGTAACTGTCAACATGATTTTAGCGTTCCTCTCTGATCTCTGCTTAAAATTTCTATTTTCATGTCCTTTTTTGAACTAGTTTTGTCATTCTGTTGATTCCCTCCCTAGTTAATTATATAATTGATACAAAAATGCATACAGTTTTCCATTAGAAAAGTATCTAATACCAATTAAGGAATTGGGTAAAAATAACTGATAAGGCAAAGTTGCAGCCATTATCAGAAAAGGGTACTATGCAAGTCTCCCTGAAAGTATCTATATTGGGAAAGTAAAGTTTAAGTAAGTGCTTAGTTGAAAGTAAAATTGTTGAAAGAATGCCTGTCGGAAATTGTGCCAGGAACTATTTCAAACAGGCCGCTGCACTGTCCTTAGGGTGACGCGGGGCGCACCACCGGGAGCAGTGCGGGTTCCTGAAAGCCAGGGTTCGGGTCAACGTGTGAAGCTGCAGGGGCTGTTTGCAAGTTGCCAGGCCAGGAAAGCCCTTCCCGCCCCTCTGTTCTCTCCCTAGTGCACATGGCACCACAGGCCGAGCGGAAGGAATGGCGAGGCGCAGCGAGGTATATTTGGAGCTGACCATGGGGTCTTGGACAGCTTTGCAAACATCCCCGGGAGTGGCACGTTTAATTTTGAATGGAGATGCCATAGATTACTGTTTGTGCTTGAGCGCGACCGAAACAGTCTCACCCGCGCCGTGCACATGACTACATATTCTTGCTTTGAGCATTCCTAGTTTTGCACTGTGCTTCAGTCTCGCTTCATAGATGAATTATTATAATACATGTTCATTCTGTCTCCCTCCCACCCACCGTCCCCACCTCTGTTCTGGTCTATTTCACCAAATAGGTTCCCTTCAGTTTCCCCACAGATGAAGGGACTGATTGGCTTTGATGAGATGATAGTCATCCATTCCTCCCTTCTGGGCACAGTAGCCCCTTCCCTTTGGGGTGGCCCACACTGTCCCCGCCCTGCCCTGCGGAAGTGGGACTTTCAACAGTGGTCAAACCACGTGACACCGCCAATATTGTAGTCAAACACGGTAGAAGGTTAGCAAATTCACGAGGTCAGCACATTATTCCCTTAAAAACAACGACTTAATCCAATCTTTAATCAAGTATATAATTTAAAGTTTTATTAGTAGCTAAAAATTTATATTTACTTCTTTTGTGCCAGAGCATAAAGTATTTGGTTTGCTTGAACTACCTCTGTAGGATGAAATTAACAGGTCAACTGTAATTCTCCACACATTGACTAGAAACAGCTCTTAGGGAAGAAGGTAAGTTGGAGAAGAATTTAAAATCCACGCCACAGCAAGAAAAATCAACGTCTTTTCCCTGTAGTTCAGTCACACAGGGGTCAAAGAAGCAGTGTGGCATTTTCTTTTTACAGATCTGTGCAACCACGCTGCTTTAAAGTGAGGAATAAGATAAGCTGATTTGGTTTTCACCAGTGGAAAAAAGTTTTCAATAGAGCAGCTTTCATCGACTCAGCAGGGCTAACAAAATAACATTACCAATGAAAATAAAATAATGGATCAGCTGCCCGATTCAGGCATTTTGTTTCAGGAGGACTTCTCTAGCACTTTCCCTTTAGAGATTCATGAATTCATGCCTGGGGGGGGGGCGGTGGATACGAACCCTCCCTGCTGTTTTTTCTGCTCCTGCAGAGAAGACTTGCAAAGAATAAGGACTTTTTCTGTTTTGCCCTGTTTTCTTTCCAGTTAGAGACCCACTGGCATGGGACTGCTCTGGCTCCAGGGAAGTGTTCTTCTCCCTGGTTGGGAGGTCCTCGGCACCCCACCCCCCAAGCGAGTCCGTCCCATTGGATGGCTTTCCAAGCTGAGCCCAGAACCAGATGAGACGGAGGGGCCGGCGCACAGGAGCTGCAGTTGACTTGTAGCCACCTGATCCAAGGGGACATCCACTCCTTCCCCAAAGTGGGGCAGGAGGGAGGGCCCCTTCCCCATTTGGCCAGGACTGAAAGTTGGGGCTGGGCTGACTCCACCTCTGAGAACCCCTTTTCGATTTTGTGTGTTAGTGTCGAAAAGCCGGTCTCAGAGGAGGGCGCTAGGCATGGTGGGGAGGAGGGGCTGCTGAAGGAGTACAGCGGAGACCAAAACAGAAGCTTCTTTCTTTCCCGTCCTCTGAAAGGTTCTCTGTTCATCATGACCCCTTTGGGGTTCCATTTCACAGCACACTCTCCACCAGTTCCAGGTCAGGAGACCTCCTTCCAGGATCTGCCCCGCTGTCCTGGAGTGGGGTTCTGTCCTCCCTGCAGAGCTGAGAATGACCCAGGTTGGAGGGAGCCTGTTCTCTGTCCACCTCAGAGGCACTGGAGGCCCCTTAGCGGGCAGACAGGCCGGAGGGGAGGGGGTTACAGAGAAGAGGGAGCTCTGGCTCGGCTCAGAGGTGAATGGAGCAAAGCTGAAACGAGGGCTCTGGCATACCTTAAGTGTGGGGGCTATACCCACAGGGTCCTATAAACATGACAAGGAGAGAAATTAACATTTATATAGCCCTTTGAGGGCTACCTGAAGTCACACATTATTTTAAATTAAAATGCTCTATTTTAAGAGAAATATTGTGAAATTTGTAAAAGGTTAATCTTTCAGGGGCTTCTTAGAAGGGAAAAATTAAATGACAATTGAAAAAATATAACTTTTAGGGACTTAAAAATGTGTTTCAAAACAAGTATGAATCTTACTTTAAAAGACACAACTAGGGTAATGAGGAAAGCGAAATATCTTTAAAAATAGTGAACTTTGAGGTATGTGTGTAGCTCTTGAGCCAGAATGACAATTTATCACCAGCAAATGGACTTTCCACACAAAAGATACGCTGCCTAACTAGGACTGTGTAAGGAGGGAATGAAGGCTCTTTAATTAAGCTTACCATTGCGTGACAGACGTGAGGCTTCCCCTCTACCCCAAGGAGGACCGTAGCACAGTTTGAGATGACAGTTGTCAACCATGCAATGTGTGTGATAAATCATAGAAGCTACAATTTTAAAACCCCCTATCACCTTCACTCAGGGCAATAATTCAGAAAGTCTGGCTAAAGACGACCGAGGACGCAAACCGAGTTCACTGCGAGCGCCGCTGTCCTTGCCCTCCGACCCCTCAGGCCCGCTGCCCGCCTGGCTGAAGGCGGCTCAGCCGCACGGAAGCTGCTCCCTGCGGCGGTGGTGTGAAGCTGTTAATCCCGATACTCAGTTAGACCGTGGGGTTTCTTTTGCTTTACATAACACTGAAAGGTTGACTATTGAGAAAACAATTCCCTGTGAAGAAAATTATACTCTTCTTTTGTTCACAGGTGAGACACATGTTTTCTGACTTGGAAGGCAATGACAGTAGAAAGGAAGATGCTCTGAAATGAGATCTTAATTTTGTCCAAAGCAGAACAGGAAGCTGAGCCTACTAACAATAACACCATTGCACTAGCTACAAATGATTAACAGTTATTAAAATCAATGTCAGGGTCCTTGGACAGTAAATCACACGCTAAGATTCCAAGGGCATTTCTGGAGCGGAACGCCCTGGAAGCAGACTGATGAAGGAATGCAACATTGGCCGCAAGGCAAGTGTGTCAGAGCCAGGCCCGCCCAGAACACACCCTGCGCTGAGCACCCTGGGAAATAACACACCCTAAACAGAACAGGTGAGGGGGGCTGTGGTGCTCACTGAGGGCTCATTGACCACCACCTGCCCATGGCATGGAAACGTGGATGCTTTCACGGCAACCAAGGATGTTCGACAACAGTCCCAGGGACAGAGAGGGTAGAAACCACCTAACTCACACTGACCTACTTTCCGTAGACTTCCAGCAACAGCGAGGAGAGGGCCCGGCCCCGGGTCCTGAAGGTCTTACATCAAGGCCATTAAACGGGAGCCTTTTCCACCACTGCAGACAGTCATAGTGATGTGGGAAGCACCACTGCGCTTTACAGGGTCAGTACCTGGCAGAGAGCCCGTTTCCAAAGCTAAACTTCAAATTAAATTGTATTGCCTATATTTCCTTTATGCCCAACAAGGAAAACATTGAGAACAACAAGCTGACAAGAAAGTAACAAATGTACTGGACAGAAAATACAGATATCCGTATTTGGATTATAGTTGCACAAATGTGTATACAAATTTGCAGACATTTGTGAAACTAAAAAATAAGTCAGCTTGTTTCGGATTGGAACATTTTTCAGAATCTTTGGGGGGTAAGGGACTGGTAGTTTCTATTTTCAAAATTATATTTTGTTGATTATGCTATTACAGTCATCCCAGTTTTTCCCCCTTTGCTCCCCTCTACCCTGCAACCCCCTGTCCCTCAGGCAATCCCCCCACTATAATTCAAGTCCATGGGCCATATGTATAAGTTCTTTGGCTGCTCCATTTCCTATGCTGTATTTTACGTCCCCATGGCTATTCTGTAACCACCTATTTGTGCTTCTTAACCCCCCTCCTCTTCACCCGTCCCCCCACACCCCTACCATCAGGTAACTGTGACAATGCTCTCCATCTCCGTGATTGTCTCTGTTCTTCTTGTTTGCTTACTTTGTTTTTTAGATTCAGTTGTTGATAGATATGTATTTATTGCCATGTTATTGTTTATAGTTTTGATCTTTTTTTTTCCCCCAAGTCCAGGAAGCACAGAGTCCCAAACAAGATGGACGCCAAGAGGCCCACTCCAAGACACATCAAATTAAAATGCCAAAGGCTAACGATTAAGAGAGACTCTTAAAAGCAGTGAGAGAAAAGCAGCTAGTTACCTATAGGAGTGCTCCCATAAGACTGTCAGCTGATTTCTCAAAAGAAACTTTGCAGGCCACAAGGGAGTGGCAAGAAATACTCAAAGTCAAGAACAGCAGGGACCTACAGCCAGGACTGCTCTACCCAGCAAAGCTGTCATTTAGAATTGAAGGGCAGATAAAGAGCTTCCCAGACAAGAAAAACCTAAAGGAGTTTATCATCAACAAATCATTGTTATATGAAATGTTAAAGGGGCCTAGTAGTGTCTTAATTAGAATTTAATAAATTTATTGCTGGCAGTATATTTGGATGCTTTTATGTAGTAAATGTGAAACCATGATAATATGAAAAAAAGTCTAGAATGTTTCATTTCTTAAGCACAAGTTTCCAAAATATGCAAATTTGAGGATTCTTATAGTCAAAGAACATGTAAAACTTGTCTGGTCTACAGTTCATGTCAAAAGAAATATTTTGACATTTCATGGCTACAAAATTGGCTTAAAAAGTACTGAAAATTCTCTGTACACTTTATTTGTTTGTCATTTTTTTAGTCCTTGCCATCTGGGAGTCCGAACAAATGAAGAAGCCCCGTCAGCCTGGGAGAGCAGGGCACACAGCTTGCAAGAGTAATGATTTATGGAGCTACCGGCATTAAGTTATGAAAATTCTACACATTGGAGCTATCTAGCTTTGGCGGGGGGAAGCGACAAATGAGATTCATGAAGGGCTTGCCGAATACCGAGGGGAAGGAAACAGAGCCAAGTTAATAAGCTGTCTCGGATCGTAACTAATTGGACAGCAGGGCACCACTGACAAAGTGGAACACGCCACAGAGGCAACACAGGTCAGCTTACGGCAAACATGGTCTTCCACCGGTCTGATTTCTACCGTTTCTTTTTCCAGTTCATTCCATTCATTCCACTGTTGTTGCTTCCCCCTGCCTTTGTTCAACACATGAATTAAGTTCAAATATTAATATTTCTATTCGAGCCACCTTGTCAACGTTTGTTGACTAAGGGAGTAGATCTTAGACATGGCTTATTGTAACAGTTTTGCTTAGACCAGAGTTGGCACAAAGAGTTTTAGGTGAGGGGTGGGGGAGGCAGAGGCTGCACAGGAGGCTTGTGCTAGACCCCTCTGGTTAGGGGACAGGCAGCACCTGAGGTGGCAGATACAGGTAGCTGATGGCTTCAGGCAATGGGCGGAGCTTGTTGCTCTATAATATAAAATTACAACCTGAAAGGTGTTACTGTTGGTCTCACATTAAGCCAACTTCTGTGCTAGGTAAGGGCAAGCAGGTTTGAATGGCTATTAGGGTGGACGTGTTATAATTATCACCAAGATTAGATCGTCCAGTGAAACTTTACATTCTAAAATAATGTTATCTTAAGGGACATGACAGAATGAAATAATCAGAATAGAAAGTATAAAGATATCTATCTATCGAGCATTCCTAAAACTCTTCATCATTGAATGAATTACGAATTATGTCTTCAAAAGCAATGGCTTTCCTACCACTGAAGGTGTTCTATATAATTATAACTTTTTTCCAAACTTTTGATCTTACCAGTAAAAATTCTATTATTGAATTTGGGAAGATAAAAAATTTGTGATTCTAAGAACTAGTTAAAAATATTCACTTATTTCTGAGAGATGTTACAATGCTGGTCAATGGCACCTCTTTAAAAACATCAGTGTTCTACTTTCTTCTCTTAAGGTTTCTGAAATTGGGGCAATTGAATTGAAGCTGGTCCAAGTGAGGACAGTCCTGCCAGTCGTCCTGCAGAACTGGCTTAATGTCACTGACATTTTTGCCTGTGCCCACAGAAAAACAGAAAAACGGTTAAACGAGGAGATTTTGTTGAAACTGCATCACCAAAAGTACTTAAATTTTAACTTCATTCTTTGTTTAGGTGCATTTCAACAAGTGACAATGACACAGCACTATGTACAGCCATTGTGTGCCAGCAATCAAGTGGCATAGTGAAGTGATGGATTACATAAAGGCAGGTGAAATCGCCAAATTTTCAAAAGGTAGAAACAGTGTGAAAACTATTCTGACAAATACTCACGAGGGACTATTACTCACATATCTGAGTATGGTTACGTCAAAGCTTCCTACTCTAAGAGAAGCTGTTTAAAAAGATATATGCACCTCTGAGTTTATTACAGCGTTATTTAAATAGCCAAGATATGGAAGCAACCTAAGTGTCCATGGACAGGCAAATGGATAAAGAAGAGGCGGTACACATATACAATGGAATATTACTCAGCCATAAAAAAAGAATGAAATCTTGCTGTTTGTGACAACATGGATGGGCCTGGGAGGGTGTTATGCTAAGTGAAATAGGTCAGACAGAGGAAGACAAATACTGTATGATTTCACTTATTTATGGAAAATAAAAAATACAATAAACAAATGAAACAAACTCACAGATATAGCCAACAAATTGATGATCATCATCAGAGGGCAGAGGATGGCGAGATGGGTGAAAAAGGTGCAGTGCAAAATTGTCGGTTATAAAAACAGTCACAGGGCTGTAAAGTGCAACATAGGTAGTACAGTCAATAGTATTATAATAACTGTGTGTGGCGTCAGACGGCTACTGGGCTTACTGGGGTGATCACTTTGCAAGTTATGTAAATGTCTAATCACCATGTTGTACACCTGAAACTAACATAATATTGTATGTCAACTGTAATGGAAGCATAAAAGAGTAACTCTTTAACACTTGGTGATAAGTACTCTAATTATGAGTTTTAAAAAATCCCTCAAGTCTAACTAAAAAGAAAAGGTATGTTTAGAACATGCTGTGCGGAACTTTCTGCCTACAGAGGCCCTCATACATGACATCTGAGATCACTGATAATGGGCGTCTTTCCATTCGAAAGACTGAGAAACACTGCGTCCTATTGTTTGGTGGCGCTGAACTCTGATCATTTGAACATTTTAATGCCTTGAAGTGGACTGTGCTTCTCCTCCAGATTCCCAAAGGCTCCAGCACTTTCCAAGCTCTGCATCCACCATCACACACTTGGGAACACGTGCCGGGCACATGTGCTCGTTTGTGCCAAGGACCCCGCCTTCGGACCAGGGCTCTGGCCACACTAACAGCGGCGCGGGTGAGAGGTAGCGTTTGCATGCACACTCCATTCTGTGTTTCTAATTTATATATTTTTTTAAATCCTCATTTAAGGCCATGCATTTTCCCCACCATTTAACTCCCCCAGGCCCCCACCCTGACCCAGGGGCATGAAAGGTCACCTCAGCAGGGCTACCCTAGGCCTAGAGGAGGCTGGCCTTGACTAACAGGTGGTGAGGATGGTTAATTACTTGATCAAGTCTCTGTGCCAAGAAGAAAATTATTTTTCTGGCTGTAGCTGGAAGCAATATCTCTAAATTATTTGCTTTGTTCTCCTTTTCACAGTTATATGCCTTAAAAGTAGCAGAGTAAGTATATTTTACTTGCAAACATTTTGATAAATACAATTAAATCTGCTGCCAAGCAGTAAGATTGTGTGTGTGTGTGTGTGTGTGTGTGTGTGTGTGTGTGTGTGTGTGTAATTTGTGGGCAGTACATCAATCAAATTTTCCAAAATTTTAGTTCTAGACTTTTCTTTTAGGTAAAATCTATTTACTACATTCTCAAACTACTTAACTTTCTCTTTCTGCTCTTATTCTTAATAATTTGCCTACTTACTCAGATCAGGTTGGGGATAATACCTGACATTTCTACAAAGCTTCTCAGCTACACTTTCTGCCTCTACAACAGCAATTTGAGTGAATATGTACCATCCTTAGATCCCATACACAGAAGATGGAAAAGCTTTAAAATACACTTAAACAAGTTAACTTACTAACCAACAGAAGATGTTAGTTTTAAAAAGGCTGGGACTTGGAAAACACGCGGTCCGGTGTCGGGAGCCGAGCACAAAGCAGCCCTCCGAGAATCACAGCTGCTGCCGGTATGTGGGTCCTCCCCCCACTGCCTTAACAGCTGGAAGAAACTACAGTCCGTGGAGACATGTGCATAATTTGAATTAAACAGATGCAGGCTGTGAAGGAAATAAACATCTCAGGGCCATAGATGCAAACAATATTATCAAAACCCCAAGGAAATTTTGTATTTTTCACAAAGATGGCAAATATTGCCAATCCTATGATACAAACTACCTATACTAGTAAAAGTAGTGACTCTTGTCTTTTCCTTTTTGCTTTCAAAAGTAAAAAAAAAAAAAGCTAACTTCTATATCAAAGCCACCAGAGGCAGACTGTAGATTAAGGTCAGTTGAGGCCCCGGGGGGCAGAAGAAAATATTTAAACATACTATCGGGTGTACCACCGATTATAAACTTGTATGTAATTAAAATTGCACATATGAAACCAAACTTGGTGTCATTAGAAAAAAGTGTGAAGTTGGGGTTTTGCGGGGCCCTTCAGGAGTTGGGACCCAGGGCGCGCACCTGGTGTGCCCGTCGTGCCCGCTGTTCAGTCCGCCTCTGAAAGCCACAACACGGTCATCTCTGTACTTTTCCATTTTAAAACGCCCTTTCGATATGATTGGTTCCCTGCCCAGGAGGCAGCCGCATTCCCTGCCACCCGGGGCCGGCACTCTCCCATGGACCCACACTGTGTGACATGCAAAGCCAATCACATGGCCGCATGCTGCGACGGAATGGGGCACGGTGAGAAATGGCAAAAAAGGGAAGAGAAATACTTGTTCTGTAGAAAAGTAACTCAAATGTCGCCTTCCAACTCAAAATGCATTTGGCCTACTTTAATGAGCACAAACCTGCATTTGAAGGCACAAGTTGCTAACAGCTTGGGGCCAGATGGTGCCCTTTGGAATAAAGGCCTCTCACATGGGAAGTTCCAGGAATCTCAGTTCCCAGCTCAGTGGTAAAGTGTGCACAGATCCCCAAGAGAGAAACCAGGAGTTGGTGGGCACACTCCAGTTGCCCAAGCAGGAAAGTGACCATCGCATTCGTACACGTCAGCCTCACAGTAGATTTCTCGGTGCTCCGGGTGCTCCTTATTGACGTGTGAAAACAAATGCAAATGTCAGCGGGCACCTGAAAACCAGCCCGGCAGCTCCCCAAACGGCTAAACAGGCATGCGCCACCACAGGGCCCAGGAACTCTGTTCCTCCGTGTATTCCCAAGAGAAGAGAAACTATATGTCCGTATAAAAACTGATACATAAATATTCATAGCAGCACTGTTCGGAATGGCTAAGACAAAAATAAAAATAATAGCTAAAACTGACCGACTATGGTCTAGGAACTTAAACATTTTACATATGTTTGCTCAGCTTTTACAAAAAATACAATGAAGTCGATAAAGAAACAACTGTATCATAGCATGTTTATTATTTCCCCCTTTACAGATAAGGAAACTGAGGCACAGAAGCATTAAGCAAACTTCTCAGTGGCAGAGCCAGCCCTGGGCTGGGCCAGAAGCTCTTCGCCCAAGAACCCCTCATTCCAGAGACACCCCCACTCTCCAAAGTGTGTGATGGGTCATCTTTGGGGATGAGGTTAGAGGTGTTAATATTCATTCTTATTCTTTTTGTTGTTTTCAAACTCTTTATATAAATAACTTTGACTTAGAGAGAAAGAGATAGAGAGAAATATGATAATTTTTAAAAGCTGCTCAACCAGGGATCATTTTGCACTATAAAAAATACCTGCTTATTACCCTCCTAATTTTGGAAAATTTTAGGAAATTACAGTATAAAGCATTACAGGTAAAATAAAATAGTGTGAGATCAAAATTTTAGCCATTGCTTTAAATCACATTGAATCCTTTATTTTTCATTAGTTAAAAAGTTTTAGTGCTGAGAAACTGCCACCTTAGAATGGGTGCAGGTGGGAAATTTAGATTTACAGGTTCCAAGCTGAGTGTGCACCTGTCACCTGGTCAGTCACCTGGACAGCCTGTCAACAATGCAGGTGCCTTCAAGCAACTACCAGAAAGGCAGACAAATTTGGGCAGGTCCTCCCTCCCACACAGGCCTCAAACGACTGCGCTTATGACAACGCTCCCCACCTCCATTTCAGGAGGTCTGATAAAGGGAGCCTAAGGCAAAGCTTTTGAGAAGTAATGTGCTACATCTATGATTCTTAAAAGGAAACAACCAGAAATTCTATCTTAAAATTAGGGAATGACTATAGAGAACAGCCTCTGTAGCTGTGAGTCACGGGGATCATAAGCCAAACTGCCACCCACCAGGAGCTGTGCAGGGGCACCTGGGGCTGCCTCCGTAGTTCTCATTGTTCAGTGCTGTTGTAGCGCCAGAAAACCAGGGACGGCCGCTGCAAACTTAAGGCAGGCAACGTGGTCAAGCTCAAGTTAAAACCCAGGTCAAACCTGTTGTTTCTGTCCTAATGGACGCGAGCCCTCTGCCCATCTCCCCACCCCCTCACATTCTTACCGCCTGAGCTGATGTCCAGGGAGAATCTGCTCTGTACTCTTGCGGGCAATTCGTAATAACTCTGAGAGCAAGGATACTCAGGTGGAATATGCATCTCGCACGAGGTGTGACGGATGGCAAACTGTGCATTTAGGAGGGAGGAAGAGGTGTCCGCGTGCCTGCCCGGTGCCGGGCACTGTGCTGGGTGCTGCACACACAGTTCCCTTAACCCTAACCACATCCTCAGGGGAGGGTGCTGTTATTCCTGCCTTCTCAAGTTAAGAAACTAAGCGGGAGGAACCTGAGTTTGCCTGCCATCCCATGGCAGAGGTTGAAGCTAAGACTCAGTGCCAAAAATGCCTGCCATCCGTTTCCTCCTCCACCAGCTCATCTGGCCTGGAGGGAAAGGGACAGAAGGTCCTGAGTGCCCACAGCGAGTCACACACCCAGACAGGAGCCATCGTCCATGAGATGAGAAGGCAGGGCGAGGCAGACCGAATGAACTCCACGGTGATGCCACGTGAGACAAAAGAAAATTAAGAGATGCCTTTGATTTACTATAGGGAAAGGGTTCCTGAAGACCCTGGTGAATACACTTCATATCCGCAAGTTCTTGACCTTCATTAAACTGTATCTACTATGTGGATCTGGACCTAAAATTTCATTCCTTTCTCAGGCATATTCCCTAAAGAGAAGTAACAAAAATCAAATTGGTACCTGGTAGGCACTGAAACATAAAGGATTTTGATGATTAATTTTAGAGCAGAACTTGGCATTTTTTTTACCCAACTGATCTTTAATAGCAGCAATATTTATTCAGAAAATGAACCTAATCTCAAGTTAGCAAAATCTTACATATTCTAAATAAACTGAAGAAACTTTTGTGGGTTTTCTTTGTTTTGTTTTGAGAAAACACACATCATTATACTTAGTGATGTGAGCAATATCGTAAATAATTATGCTTTGTCTTATTTGAAAAAATATATTTATAACGTTTCAGCTCATAATCCTGTTTTATTCCATGCTCATTTACATAGCTGTTAATTCTCAGCATCTGAAAATGGTCAGAGGGAAGGTACATTAACGAGCTTCAATCTGAGATAGCTGTATTTTTATGTATTCAAATTTAGCTTTGATATAGAAATGCAGATATATACACATTTTAATTTCACATTTTGATCAAATTTTAGACACATTTTAAAATGAATCCTTAGAAGGAATTACTATCTCCTCCAAGCATACATGGAAACTTGACATCGGTCAAAGGTGACATTATATGACATGAATATTCAATAAATGGGAGTGGGCCCTGGTTGTTCCTGTGGGAAATAAAAGTAGATCTTTCTCACGTAGCATACACAAAGATAAATCCCAGTTATTAAAGATTTGTGTTTTAAAAACCAATCTTTAAAGCTTATAATTTAAAAAAAATCATGGGCACAACATAGGAACGATTTCTTAGACACAGAAAGTATAGATTATTAAAAAAAAAAGTGGATTTTCTCCATTAAAATGGAAAAAAAATATATCCAATAACAGTATCAAAGTTAAAGAGAAACTATAGACTGGCAGATTATTTGTGATTTAACATAACCCCGAAATAATTAGCATTCACTACGTTTTAAAATAATTTACATTAAAAACAACAGACCGATCAGAAAAGTTGCCAATACTACACATAACGCTCAGAAGAGGAGCCGGAAACGTGAAAAGATCCCTAATCAACTACTGGTTGGAAAATGTAAGTCACATCTCTGATGATATAAAACTTCACACCAGAGTCGAAATGTTAAAGTCTAAAAATATTTAAACATTGAGTAGGATGTGAAACAAATGGAACTTTCCTCCAAGGCTGGAGGGAGTTTAACTTATCAAAATCACCTAGCAGAACAATTATTCCACATCTAGTGACGTTAAAGATGCGTGTCCCTTTGACCCACAAATTCTACTCCTGGGAATTAAGAGAAACTCCTGTACTGCGCATGAAGAAGCTTAAGAATGTTTGGTGCAACTCTGTATATGACACAAATAATGAGAAACAGTTCCAGTTCCCAGCACAGGAGTGACTACATGGTGATATGTTATTCACACATGGGAATGTTATTCATTAATGAACATGAATGATCTACTGCTACATGCACCAAGCTTGATTAATCTCAAAATACAGCTGAATAAAAAAGTTGGGTTGCATAAGAAAGGTATAATATAACATTAATTTAAAATTTAAATGCATGCAAATTACTAGTATCCATATTATTTATGGACTGGTAAATACATATATAAAAAGGGTATTAAAAACATGGATGACAATGACAAATTCCAAATTCGGAACAATAATTACCTCTATGGGGAAGTACGGGGGGGAATGGAATCAGACGGAAGTACACACAGGCCTTCAATTTTAGTTGTAATTGTTTTTCCCTAAGCTGAATGGTGGGCATGTTTGTATTTGTTATATTATTCCCATAGTCTTTTGCATTCCTGAAGTACTTTGCAATTCAATTACAAATATATGTCTCCTCCAAATTTTATACAATGGTTTATATAGGGCATTCATTCATCTTTGACTCATAATGGAAATTTGACTGGTACAAGAAAGCAAGATTGGCTAACATCAGCATTGTAAAAGAACTAGCATACTAATCAAATTTGAAGCCACTAATACAATTTCTATTACAGTGCTCTTTTTAGAGTCTACATCTAACCTCATCTTGACAGGGAGTATATGTGCCTATTCTTAAATCAACTTTAATTGAAGACGGTGTCTTACCATATACTATTTGCTGTGGTACTCAGTGTCCAACATCAAGTCCCAAACTTTTATTTCTACTCTATTCTCTACCCTCAATAACATACTCAAATTCAAAATCTCAAACCCCTCCAACAAAATTTATTTGAACCCCTCCCCAAGTAACATTCCTCTTTTTCTTGCATCCTTTTTTGTCCCCATGGCGTCAACACTGAATGTGGGTTCAGGCCAAGCGTCCGTGTGTTATCTTTAAATCTCCTCTCTCGTACCCCACAATCAGTTAGTTCATCCTCGAGTCCAGTTCAAACAGCCTCTACAACATTACAAATCCATACACATCCCTCCTTTCCAGCCTCTAGCACTCATCATGTCCTGTCATCTCTCCCCGAACCACCACAGAAGCCTCCTAATTAATCCCTGTGCTTCCCCCAAACCCCAGCCACAAGGACCTTGTCTCCGGCCCTCAAACATGCTCGGCCCACACCCACCCCAAGCCCTGTGCTCTAGCTGCTCCTTCTCTCTGGCAGGCGCTCCCAGATAGTCCCAGGGCTGGCTCCTGGGGATCTTAGTTCCAATGTCACCCACCAAAGCAGCCTTTCCTAAACGGTCTACAAATACAAGGTGGTACCACCAGCTTGGAGCCCCTTCTGTTTCATTCCAATCACTCGTCCTGACCTGAAGTTTGCCACTGTGATCAGCTTAACAGTCAGGGTTGTTCGGCTGCATGTAGCAGAACGCCACCACAGCGCAAGCAAACTGGGGCTCGTCACAGGAATTCTAGACAAGAACTGGCCAGGGCAGGCCCCGGGGCTCCCGGACACCACCAGGCACTTGGGTCCTTCCATCTTTTGGCTGTTTTTTGTTTTTGTTTGTTTGTCTTAACATGTACCTTTAATCTTCATGGTGTTCTGACAAAACTTTAGAAACTTGTTGCTTGTGGAACGGAGGCTCCATGAGAACAGGAACCTTGTGTGCTGTCCACCACTGAAGATGACAAGTCGCATGTCAACAGCTCCATCCATATTCGTTTAGTGATTACAAACCAGTGAAGCCAGAATTCCGAAGTCCTGCATGTGGGTCACACATGTCAGTTCTTTGGCTTCTCCCTTTCCTATGCTGTTCTTAACCTCCCCGTCTATTTTGTACCTACCATTTATGCTTCTTATTCCCTGTACCTTTTCCCCCATTCTCTCCCCTCCTCCTCCCCACTAATAACCCTCCATGTGATTTCCACTTCTGTGATTCTGTTCCTGTTCTAGTTGTTTGCTTAGTTTTTGTTTTTGTTTTTAGGTTCAGTTGTTGATAGTTGTGAGTTCATTGTCATTTTGCTGTTCATGTTTTTGATCATTTTCTTTTTCTTAGATTAGTCCCTTTAATATTTCAATTAATAAGGGCTTGGTGAGAATAAACTCCTTTAACTTTACCTTATCTGGGAAGCACTTTATCTGCTCTTCCATATTAAGTGATAGCTTTGCTGGATAGAGTAATCGTGGATGTAGGCCCTTGCCTTTCATGACTTTGCATACTTCCTTCCAGCCCCTTCTTGCCTATAAGGTTTCTTTTGAGAAATCACCTGACAGTCTTGTGGCAATGCCTTTGTAGGTAACTCTCCTTTTCTCTTGCTGCTTTTAAGATTCTCTCCTTATATTTAATCTTGGATAATGTACTGATGATGTGCCTTGGTGCGTGCTTCCTTGGGTCCAAATTCTTTGGGACTCTCTGAGCTTCCCAGACTTCTTAGAATTCTATTTCCTTTGCCAGATTGGGGAAGGTCTTCTTCATTATTTTTTCAAATAAGTTTTAACTGTCTTACTCTTCCCCTTCCCCTTCTGGTACCCCTATGATTTGGATGTTGGAACATTTAAAGTTGTCCCAGAGGTTCCTGAGCCTCTCCTCATTTTTTTTGAATTCTTGTTTCTTCATTCTGTTCTGGTTGAATGTTTATTTCTTCCTTTTGCTCCAAATCATTGATTTGAGTCCCAGTTTCCTTCCTGTCACTGTTGGTTCCAGATATATTTTGCTTATTTCACTCTGCATAGCCTTCACTTTTTCCTCTATTTTGCAACCATACTCAATCATTTCTGTGAGCATTTGATTACCAATGTTTTGAACTCTGCATCTGATAAACTAGCTATCTCTTCATCGCTCAGTTGTATCTTTTTTTCTGGAGTTTTGATCTGTTCTTTCATTTGGGCCATATTTCTTTGTCTGGGTGCATCTGTTACATTGTCAGGTGTGGAGCCTTAGGTGTTCGCCAGGGTAGGGCAACCCATGTCACTGCCTTGTGGCACTGCATGTGGGGGAGGGGTCTGAGAGGGAACAATGTTGCTTGCTTGGCTCTCGCCCCACATTCAGTCACTTCCCCTGCTACCCACAAACAAAGCAGGCCCTCCTGGTGCTGGCTCCTGGGTGGGTGGGTTTGTGTACGTTCTAGGACCCTGTGGGTCTCTCCAACGAGCTCTCCTGTGAGGCTGGCAGTTTCTCCTGCTGCTGCAACTCCCAGAGTTTTACAGCCAGAACTTCTGAGGCTTTCCTTTCCCGCCGGAACCCTGGGTTGTGTGGTCTGTCTCATTCCCCAGCTGTTCCTTCCAGTTTATCCGCACACAAATGTGGGGCCACCCGCTCCACCAGCTGCCACCGTGCCCACCCTGGCCTGCCAGCCGCCACCTCGCCATGCGTCCCTCCACTCCCACTACCCCTCTCCTCTCCTCCTACAGGTCTGGATGGATGTTTCTTCTTTAACTTCTTGGTTGTCGGACTTCCGTACAATTCAATTTTCTGGCAGTTCTGGTTATTTTTTGTTTTTAAATTTGTTGTTGTCCTTCTTTCGGTTGTGCGAGGAGACAAAGTGTATCTGCCTACGCCCCCATCTTGGCTGGAAGCCCTGTTCAGATTCCTTTTTAAACTTTTGATGACCTTTTTATATAAATTGAAATCAGTCATAATAAGCATTTCCTCTCATTAAAATTAATTTAGTCCTTTAATAACTCATACACCCATTTCTAGAAAAATGGAACATTATTCAAAAATTGTTCACTATCAGTGAATAGGATTGAATAACTAATATATATTTTAAAACAATGAAAAGCTGAAGGTAAAAAATAGAGATAAAGTCAACAATTGCATATAACATTATATGACAAAAGCAATACATGACAGGTAACATAAGAAATCAACCGTTTCCTTTTAAAGGGCCTAAAATAGATCCAAACACAAAAATCAACTCATTTATTCAGCAAGGCGAGAACCACATCACTAGCTTCAAACGAACTAGAAAGTGATCCATCATGTGGACTTGGTATTTACAGTGTGCTTCTCAAGGACGGAGGCGGCAAAGGGGTCATCCTGACTCTCCTGCCTCTGTTCTACTTTTGAGTGACCCACAGGCTCTTAGGAGCGACCTCCCATTACTGTGCGCCCGTCATCAAAGAGTCTGAACAGCAACTATTCTTACGAAATTGCCCCCGCCCCAATAAAGTGGTGTGCTCAGATATATTCAGCACAGTAAAGAAAAAACTAAACTCCCTTAGGAAAGGATGTACTTCTTCTTAAGATAACACAGTATCCAAGACTTAATAATTCAAAGGAGCTCCCCTAGTCAGGCAATGCCATTCTGAGGTCACCCTGAGTGAGGGACAGGATGTGGGGCATGTGGTAAATCCATTCCCTTTGAAAACAGTAAATTTCCAGATGAATCTATTGCCCTTCAGAAACTAAGCGTTTTTCTTTTCTTTTGAGAATTATAAATCAAATTAAATGAATAAAATTTGAAAGCTTGTGTCAGTCTCTGTAGATATAATTTTATAAATAAAAGAGCCCTATAAAAATACAGGCACTATCTTCGATTTGGAGATGAGAAACACAGAGACTGGAGGACTGAGGTGACTTGTCTGTCCCACAGAGTTGGACTTCAGAGCGACTCACACCCACCGCATCGTAACTGTGTGTTGGAGGGTCGAGTAGACTCCTTAATGATTTCACCTAGTGTAGGACATTCTTGAAATTTTAAGTTCTCTTTTACATATGACAATAAATGTATGTTGGACATGACATCGTTAAAAAAAAAAGTCATTTAGGCTTTTACAAGAACAACATATATCTCAATGTTGCTCAAAATGAGGAGAGTCTGAGGGGAAAGTGGGTGAGCCGAGGAAGCTGGTGGGACCTACTTTTGCAGGTTCTGAAGGTCTTAGTGTCCAAGTTTTAAATAACCTTAGAAATATCTTGGAGAAGCTTCTGTTTTTATTTTCTCCCCTCTCAGAACACTGTTTTGATGAATTATGCATAAATTGAATGTAAGCGCACAGGTCCAATTCCCTTTGAAATACTTAAGGATATAAAAATGAACAGAAGACACCCTTGGCAAAACCTGTGTTGAGATTTCAAAAGCCCACACACTTGAAATCAGGTTTGATCTGCTCCGAAACCTACGCAGCGGTGGGTCCTCACACGCCTTGCTCGTCCCTCACGCGTCAGAATGTTTGCTGAATTCACGAAGCGGAGCTCTGTGCCATAATTAGTCTGCATAAGCAACCACGCAGGAGTGATGGCCCTGTCACTGCCCCGAACGCCATAGGACAGACCCAGCGACAGGAGAGGAAACAGTCAATGGCAAAATAAAATCCACCGACAGAGTAAAACCCTCAATGAAGCATAGCTTACAGAAATGCAACCCACAAAATTCATGATTTTCTTCCCAGAAACTGCGGTCTCCAAATGACTGTGTGCTGGCCTGTGTGAAGGTGCGCTCACAAAAGGCTAAGACAATTTTTTTTTTTTTAAACCTGCAAGTGTTCTAGACTGGAGGACTCTACGTCCACTGACTTGGGAAACCCCGGGTCACAGGCTGCTCTCTCCGCACACCCCCAGGGCCCACAGAAGGCTGGCGTGGCCACACTCGGCCAATTGTTTTCATTTCATCGAATTTCTACTGCTAAATGGTTAGGATAGGAAGTAAAACTTGCCCTGTGCCATTTAATTCTGTTTTCACAGAAGTTGTAGCGAAAATAAATTATTTTCATTACACGTTTTATTTTATCTCCTATTTATTTCATACCTAAAGAATATAAAAGTTAGCAAATAGTTTCCAGTGTTCATTAATTAATTAGAGCTGTGGCTCAAGCCCACCTACGAATAGGAAATGAATGAAGCCTACTTTCATTATTTGTCATTCATAAGTGAGTTTTAAGCTTTAAAGAGCTTTTTCATACAAAAACATTGTTCTCTGAAAATTATCTCAGGCTTGTTGTCATTACTAGGGGAGAGGGAAAAAGGAGCAGGTAGAATTTGGGTGAGCAATCTTTAGAGTTAGGAGCTTTAGGGTGGATGGTATGAACCCAAATTCATGTTTCTTAAATTCTCCTCTAAAGGATGATGACTACATTCAATGAAATCTTAAGCAAAATCAGGTCTGTTGGATGATGGAATTTGAGTCTAATGATAGAGACAACAGAATATTTGAAATGAGGACGGCAGTGAAGAGGAATAAAGTTTCACAGTGTGGGATCTCTCATCTGTCAGGCTTCCTCTGAGACAGGCTTTTGCCACATAAACGCTAATGAAACGCATCCTACGTGACGCTCCGGGGGATCAGCCTGCGCCAGCGTCTCTGTCCCTCACACCCTGTCTACCTGGTACATGGGCGCGGTCAGGCAGCGGAGACATCTGGGACATGTGGGCCCATTCAATAAACCCCCAGGCCATGTACCCTCAGCCTCTCACAAGCTAAAACAATCTCAACTTTTTTTCCTTCACAGAAGTCGTAGCTAAAATAAATTATTTTCATTACGCATTTTATTTTATTATCCACAGCAATCCTCACAGGTGTTTCCTGAGTCCACAGGGGCACACGGATGTCAAGGGATTTCTTCCTAAAGAAAGGGAACATCTCCGAGGGCTCTGAACTGCGGGAAGAGGCGCGTGAGGCAGGCACCCCTTCTGACTGACCTGTGGAAGCAGCTGGGCACAGATTAAATTTGGGTTTCCCCGAGGTGACCATTTTCTAAGGACAGAAAACCACCCTCTGATTCTAGAGTCTCAGGCTTCTCGCTACTTACAGTGGCCAACATAAATCCCCCAAATGTCTTTGGGGGTCATTTACTTAAATGAAGGAGGCTGACAATAAGTTCCAGTGGCAAGTTAACCCTTGGGAAAAAATGCTTTAGTGTCATTTCTGAAGTGTCTGAGGGTCTCATTTATACAACTGCACTCAACACACAAAGCAATCCTGCCCAGCTGTTCTGAGTGTAATGGTATGTAACCTGGCCTCCTTTTGTCTTCTGTCAGCACAGAGAAATCCGAAGGAAAACACGTTGGCCACTTATACTGCCATTTGTGGACTTTTTTTTTTTAGTTTGTTAGTACATTTTATTCTAATTCCATTCCATGGTAAGTCAGAGTATATAAAGTTCTTATTCTCTGTTACAAGGTGACTTCTTAGAAGCCCAGCTTCATGTGTACGTCAGACGCGGGAACTATGTAAAAGTGAAGAAGATTCTGACGGTCAGCTACTTTTCTTGGAAGCAGTGTGGCCAAGAGGAGAAAGAACATCTCTCAGGTTTCAGCTGTAAAGGAGGGGCCCAGACCACCTGAACTGAACTAGCACCTCTGAATTCCTGGGGTGCCAGGCCCTGTGGCCTCCCTGGGGAGTTCTGAGCACCCACTACACCGCATCTCCTTTCACACCCCACCCCCACCATCCCTGGGCAGCTTGGGTACGGGGCCACCCAGGTGTGTGGCCCAAGTCCTGTCTCAATGTGAGAGGGGGAGGGAGGCCCAGCAAGAAGTAGCTGTCCCCTCTGCAGGGGAAAAGGACCACTTGGTCCCTGGCGATTCTGGGAAAAAGGCTCACTCTTCTGTCACTGTCAACCCAAGACTAATAAAGGCTGGAACCTGAGGCGGGGGAGGGGTGATGTGCTGCTAAGGGGCACATGCATGACACGGCCACCGGCTGTGACAGGGCTGCCAACTGTTGGCCTCTGCTCAGCATGTGGTGCCAGCACCCCGCTTTTCTGGGTGGGTCACTCGCTGTGTCTCTGTCAGGTCCTGCTGCACCTCTGGGCCCTATGGCGCCTTTTCACCTGGCAGCTGTCAGGGCCGCTGGCCCAGGCGGCTCCGGCTCAGCCTCCGGCCCTGGGCCCTGTCCTGCTGACCTCTGTCCCCCGGGGCCCGCCACGCCCTGGCCTTTGGATCAGCAAACGCCCCCACTCAAGCCTTCGTATACTTCCGAAGCCTTTGTGTTTTCACTGCAGTTCCAACAGGAAGCCTCAGCTCTGCCTACCGAGGCCCCTGAGGAAATGGATCCTTCTCCAACGCCCTCAGGGGGCCCCAGCTCGCCAGTGAGAAGGCCCTGAGGCGGGAGAACCCTCTTCGACCCAGGAGGAGGCCTCGGCTCGGACTGCGGTGCCCCTGGGTTCTATCAGTGTTCGCCTGTTTATCGTGGAACGTTAGATGAGCATCCACGCCCTCTGAGCAGGTCGGCTCTTCAACCCGGCGGCAGAGCTCGGCTCGCCGCAGCTGCCTCTTGCTGGCGCGGAACCTCCTTCAGTCCGGCCGAAGGGCCCAGCTCGGCCTCCGAAACCCTCTACATGTCACGAGGTGACGGTCCCACCTCCAGATCCAGGCAAGCCGAGCACCCGGTGTTGCCGGAACGCAGGCGGAGGAGCGCAGGCTCTCCTGGTGGCTGCTTGGTTTCGGGGTATGTGCTGGCCTCTCAGTGTCATGAGCATGAGAAACCTGGAGCAGGAGCCACACTGCGAGGGCACACCTGATGAAGAAGGGTTTTGACAAAATGGAGAAGTGGAAAGCTGCCCTGTCCACAGCCGGGGCTGCTACGTCACATTCAGCTGCTGAAGGGACGGGTGAAGGAAGGGAAGCCTGACACTGCCACGGCGTGAGCGAGCCCCCATCCTCGGGGGGCCGGTCCCGGCCGCTGCCCAGCTGCAGGCCTCTTTCGGAGCCCGTGTCCCCAGGCCTCTGCCCACAGGCCCGCACTGGCCACCGCTGGCAGGTCTGCCGACCGTGGACATGCCCCCGCCGGGGAGGAGAAGGAGCCAACTGACAGAGGCTCCTTTATACACAAAATAAGTCATGGTAGACCGCAGTCTACATTCTAATTTAATCTAGCCTCTTTTGGTCTCCTATTCCAGGGCGAAAGAATTGTAAATACATTTCGTTTATAAATGAAACCATGTCATCCCTAAATTCCTTCCATTACATGAATGTATGAGACCAATAACAGAGGACTGATTTTTAAGTGAATGTTTCCGCTAACCATTATAACCACAGTGGTTCCATTGGGTGCTCATTTGTTTCCTAATACTACAGGGCCTGACTCTCAAATCCATTTTGAAAATATATGCAACTAAAGTACACAGTTATCGAGTACTATTTTTGTTTACTTAAAATATTTGGTAAAAGCACTGAAAATAAATACTAATCATGTCTATCAGACTTTTAAGGGGCTAACAATTCTGTTTAAGAATTCAAGAAATATGCCTTAATACTTCTGAGAGTTTCACTGGCCTTACATTTAGTGTCAATTAGTCTGTACATGTCTCAGAATCAGTTAAATTATTTTCTAATCTCTCATATTAAAAATAACATTAATAAATACTGTTCCTTTAAAATAGATGCAAATAACAAACTTGTTTATTTTCTATAGGAAGAGATCATTTCTATTCCTCTGTGAATGAGAACCAAGTTTCTTGTTTTAAATCGGACTTTATCTTGAGGTACTTGTAGAGTCACATATGGCTGTAAGAGAGAAGACAGAGAGACCCAGCCCCCCTTTCCCACTCTCCCTCAATGGGGAACACCTCGCATGACACCACAACTGAGCTGTCCACGCGGTGCCGCTGAGGTTCCAAACACCCGTCTCCACGAGGGTCCGCAGTGCTGTCCCTGGCTGCCACACACTCTTCCCCCTGTGCCCTCCCGCCCCCTCCTTATCGCCTAGGAACGGCACATCTCTCTTCAAGGCCTTCATTTTGTCAGTACAGAAACTTACTCAGGGTGTGACCTTTGGCCTGGCTTTTCTTCCCTTGGCACAGTCCCCTGAAAACCCCTCCGAACTTGTGCACCGATGGTCTGTTCCCGCTCATGGCTGGGTCCGCTGCGGCTGGTGGAATCCTCCGCCCGCTGAAGGGCGTCAGGGGGTTTCCGGCTTGGGACCGAGGTGAGGGGGCCGCTCTAACATTCATGCTCCGGTTTTTGCGTGGTCGTCAGCCCTCTCGCTCTGGGATAAACAGTCAGCAGTGGCGGGCTGTGTGTGTCCTAAGGCAGGTTCATGTTCAGATCCAGTGAGACGCTGTTATGCGCTCCCCCAGGGGGGCTGTGCCATCTGGTTCCGTATTCCCACTAGGAGTGTGTCCTTCCACATAGTCACCAGCGTCTGCTGCTGTCTGTACCTGGCGTTTCCACCATTTGGCTATTTCAGGGGTAGGTGAAGGTGTCTGTTGGGACCCATAGCCCGGGACACTGTGCCCGGCTGCAACCACGCGTAGAAGCCTAGTGCTCTTTGGATCTTTATGTTCCTTCACCTCCCAGACCCAGAGCTGGTGCCAGGCCACCCATTGTTGACATCCATTATTTTTTCCACTGTCCTTTAACTTTTTAAAACTCTTAAAATCTTGCCAATAACAAAACATATTAATGTATAAAGAAAAAAAATACACTCTACCAGCACTTCTCAAACTGGTCTGTGGACATACCCTCTAGGAATGGAGAATTCTATGAAATTATTTAAAAGATTGTGATATTAGTTGGATTATAATCTCAAAAATATCTTTTACCAGTTAAAAAGACAACATCATATTTTTAGTAATGAAATTTTCACAATAAAATTATAGCCTCTACCAAAATACGGTCTTAAGCTTGGGGGAAGGCATCAAAAAATACTTACTGAAGGAAGTTGAGATTCTTACAGGTGAGGAATTGTGCCCCGCGCCCCGGGGACCCATCTGCCCCTGCATGCTCAGGGCACTGCTGGCATACGCATTTTGTGCCGGAACAATTATTGATCAAATCCTTTTTTCATTCTCAAAAGTGCCCCATTTTGTATTCATAAACTACAATGGCTACATTATCTATGATCATTATGAAAAGAAAGAGGATGAAGACGAAAGGGAAAGCCCAGGGAGTAACACGCCCCCCACCACGCTCCGCCCTCTCTCAGTACAGCAAGGGGCTCAGGCAGCGTTTGTCGTTGGCAACACTAAGCAGCTCCCCGGCCTAGTTCCTTTTCTTTACCTTCGCGCGCCCGTCCTGTGAAGCGTAGCCCTACAATGACGGGGCATCCGAACAGCAGTGAGCAAATCTTCGTAAACAGCTGCTCTAAGACTGTGTGAGAACACGTGTCTGAGGACACCAGTGTCCTGCCAGGTGCATGTCTTAATAAAATACAACCATTGAACTTGCAAAATAAATGCATATGTTCCTAGTCTTTCAAACAACTGTTATATGTAAATAATTTGCCAGCAGCTCAACACCAAAATCACCAAACTGGGATCTAATAAATGTTACAGAAATATTGAGTTTGCTTTTTCTAATGTCCTCAGGTGTTCTTGAATGCATAATTTCAGTAAAATATACGACAATTTGATGGAATTAAAGGAAAAATTGTAAGATTATAAGTGACAATATACCTATTACCATATAAATAAAGAATCATTATTAATTATTAAGAAGATAGAGACAGAGTTTTAGGGCCTGCTGGCATGCTTTCCCCCACCATTTGAGTTTTTATAACTAGAGTATAGTAATTCTATGATCAGAAAAATATAGCCTAAGTATATTAAAAGGAAAATAATGATGTTGGAAAAAAATTTTAAAGAACATTAAAAAAATACCCCCAAATTAGTTAAACAACATTTACTTATGTGAGCGGTGGTTCAAAGAGGACTCAGGGTATTCGCAACATCCTTGTGCAGTTTTTAAAGTCTCGAAATTTAGCAGGTTAATTAGATAAATGAGCAAAACAATCTATAATGTTCCTGAAAATGACAGGGACATTTTCTTACAGATTTCAAAAACTTGAATTTTTTAATCATTAAATATGGTGCACCCTGTCAGTAAAAGCTGGTTTTCAGTACTCACAAATTTTGAAATATATATGGTGTATGTCACTAAAAATATAGCCAATTAAATAATTTGGCTTTTCAGGGTCATTACTCTTCTTTAATATTTACAACCTAAGCTATTAAAGTTGAAATGTCTTTGGTCTTCCAAACTCAGATCTTGTCATATCATAAAGCTGAGAAGAATGGGGGGTAATAAAGCAATGCCCTTTTATCCTGACTTTAGAATGGCCTGTTTTATGGAGTGATGGTCTCCAAATGTATATATACATGTTAAACATCATAAAATTGAGTATTCGTTGAAAGAAATTTATGAGTATCCATCTGGATGAATCCTTTTACAAAGCAAAAATTTCTGTGTAAGTCATATTTTTTTATATTGTAAGTCTAATTATTACAAACATGGAGTAACTCCCCTATAACATTAAGAAAATATAAAGAGGTTCCCCAGTTCTGGCTGTGATGGTGAATGCTACGTGTCGACTAGAGTGGATGGTGCCCCAGCCTTCCGCCAGACGTTGGTCTTGGCGTGTCTGTGAGCGTGTGTTTGGATGGGATGACATTGGAATCAGTACACATTCTAGTCAGGACTGGTTTTCTTTCCCCTGCCTTTGGACTGGAGCTGTGACATCAGCCTACAGACTGGAGCCACACCATCGCCACTCCTGGCTTTCAGGCCTTTAGGCGGGACTGGAGTTTAGCTTGCTGACCGCAGCTATTGGGACTTGTCAGCTTCCATAACTACGTGAGACGATTCCTTATATGTAAATCTATCTATCATTTATCTACCTACCTACCTACTTGTGTGTGTGTGTGTGTGTGTGTGTGTGTGTCCTGTTGGTTCTTTTTCTGTGGAGAACCTCGACTAATAAATATACAAGCTAATAAAGCCATACAGATATTAATGACATTAATAATAATGTAGCTTATATGAATACAATGAATTCTGTTAAAAAAACTTATATAAATACTGAAGTCTCTGTCATTTTAACTGTTAACTAATTGCAAAGATGGTCACTTTTGATATATACAACTACATTAAAACCTCATTTTCCCCATATAGTTCTGAATAAAAATGTAGAGTAACGTAGAAGTGATTTCAGGGGTTTTCGATATGTAGTATGTTAGATGTGGAGGCAGGGGAAGGAGTGACTCATTATTTAATGGGCCCTGAATACTCAACTGCATGAGTTAATAAGAACTCTTTACAAAACACACAAACAAAAAAACAGAACCAAAGCATTGTGAATATCAAAGATTAATATTTTATATTGCGTACTTATAGGTATAAGGAAAATAATAAAGAACATGCGCTGAAGCACTGCATATGAAGTAGAAAAGACTGTGTAACTCCTTCCAATCTGCTTCTAGTAAACAGAGAGTATGGCTGATGTCCACTTCATGAAAATATATTTTCATGAAATAACAGCACGACAAATCTTTGCTGAAAAATGCTACTATAGGTTTCCCTTTTCACTAAATTTGCTCAGAGGAAATGTAAAGTCTTTTTAACCTTGCTAAATTCAAGTTCCACTATTCTTAAGATAAGTAAAACCTGTATACATAAGAGTCAGATATTTATTTATTAACTCCATAAAGTTCCTTTCAGTTAAAAGATATAAATACACAAACACACACAAATGCACACATATATTTTCCTCAATAAAATACGTATCCCATTATTGCTGTAACTCCTTAACTTACTCTGTAATCCAGGGTGAAGTGGGTCTTGTGGTATGGAAGGTGGTCCCTGAGACGCTGGAGCGACTGTCTAACGGGGCGACAGGCAGGATGAGAGCACTAATAAACGGGACCACTTACAGAGCGCAGCAACGCTCAGTGGGTACGCTGTGAGGATTCTTAAAACATGCGATACCTATTCAGTTAGGGGCACTGACCTCTTTTCCCTTAGGTGCTCAAATAAAAAAAATGACAACAGGCAGCACAGCAATAGCTGTCTGGTGGGAGTGAATCAAAATTATGCCTGTTTTTTAGTCAGATCGGCAAAAGAAATGTATGTTTTTGGTGTGCCACAGGATTTTAGTAATTACTTTATGTGTGCCATGAGATGAAAAAGGTTGAAAATCAGTGACAGAGTGTTTCCTATATGTTATACTTTTTTCTAAGAGCTTTCTAGAAATTATCCAATTTAGTCCTCCCAAAATTCCAATGAGATAGGTACTTTTATTATTCTTATTTTACAAATGAGCAAACTGAAACACAGAGAGGTCACATTCTCTAAGTAGGTAAGATACATTTTAAACATTGTTTTACCTTACTTTGTAAAATTAAAAACTAGACCCTTCCCAAACACCTGAGTCATGTAACTATGATATGAACTCTAGAGAGTGCCACCCATACACTTAGACATGAAGATTATATAACATGGAAGCGCTTGTGATACAATGCTAAGAGAAGCAGAACGTGTATGAGCATTTTCACACAGATTATGGCGACAGGCTGTCAGCCATAGGTGGCGGCTGCCAGCTGTCGGCACAGGGCGCAACCCCGCCCTCGCAGCGCCCGGCTCTCCTTCCTCACTCATCTCCACGCCTGTGTCTCACGCTCCTGGACTGGACTCTTGAAGGCCACCAGGCCACCACTGCTGTCACGAGGTCCCAAGGCCGTTGCCTTCCTTATCCTCCTCCACCTTCCCACAGGCTGCCTAACCAGTGATTCCCTCTTCCAGAATATCCGCGGAAGAGCCAGCGATGGATGATGCCTCACCCCTGCTGGCCGCTGCCCGTGGTCCCAGACCCACAATGTTTACCTCTGCATGGGCGTCCTTAAACAGGGGACCTGAAGGGTCTGGAGAGCTCATGAGAGCTCTTTACAAAGAAGAAACACCGATCCATTGTGAGTGAAATGGGAAGGCCACGTAGGGTGAGCCCCTGGGCTCCACACCTGAGCTCTCCCCCGCCCGCGGACAGGCTCAGGCAGCTCTGCGGCGGCCCTGCCCTCACCATGTACAGCAGTCCCTCATCCCCCCCACCCCGCACCACACGGGATCTGACTCCCCTCTCCCCCCACGCATGAAACCCCAGTTCGACGTCAGTCAAGACCCTGCACACGCAGCTCCCAGTCCCCTTCTTGCCCAGTCTCCAACATCTCTGCTAGGGTCTGGAAGAATGGGGTCCCTTGCTTTCCCCCAGCCCTGGGATGCGACTCGAGCTTCCATTCTCCCAGGAAGCCCTTCCTGGTAACTTCCACTAAGACCTGCTTTCTCCACTGTCATGACTTCCTCACACTCGTGTCCCCACGTCCGTGGGGCCGTGGGGGATCGCGTGCACCTGGTACGGCTATCGGGTTAAACCAAGGAGACTGCTGGCAGTTTCCTCCCGAGCCCTACGGCTCCGCCTCGTATTCCTGTTTCCAAACCCCCACTTCAAGGGCTGCCACCACAGAAGCCCTGATGAGCGCCACCGCCCTTTGGGGTCCTCCACGGAAGAGATCGTGAAGTGTGTGTCAAAATACAGACCCTAAATCAGTTACCCTTCTACATACATATATGTTTATAAAAATCGGTCATCTGCGGCAATTATTCTAATCTCTCAGCTCAAACCTGAGACATAAGGAGCTTTTAGGACCCAGAACTCCAGCCCTTCTGGTAACATAAAACGCCTCTGTTCGAGGAGCTGCTTTAAAATCATTTACTTGTGAAGGAAACATGCTTGGATTTAGAGGTTGGCAGGTATGGTAAGAGCTTTTTAGTTCACGGAAATTAAAAAATCAAAACACTCCTTCGCACAGGCACTTCCCTCACAAAAAGCAGTTGCCCACCAGCGAAGCCCGGCAGCCTGTGCGCAAGGGCAGGGGCCTCCAGACAGCGACGGCGACGGCGACAGCGACGGTGACAGCGGGGGTGGCCCTGGAAAGTGGGGGCGGTTTGCTTTTCTATAGCTTCTTTTGTGAGCCCTAATTCTGAAAGCATTTCACCAGAGCAGCTAACACCTTGTGGGGGAGGGGAGGACAGCGATGGGAGACTGGAGGGACACCGAAGCCCAGGCCGAAGGGCTGCCCCTGGCCCACAGCAGTCCCCACACAGGGGTCCCCAGGAGCTCCCTCAATCTGGGCCTGGTAGGCAAGGGGAGAATGTGCCTGCTGGTCCTTGGCATCACCTGAACCATCCACAGCCAACATTTCGTCTCTCCTGCTTTCACAAAGAATCACCTCATTCCCCCTTGCATTGTATTTGCTGGCTTCCACTTAGAGGGGACAGCGCGGTTCGTTAGTCCCCTAGTAAGATCTTCCCTTATTCCTACAGAAAGCACAGTTCTGAGTGACGCCCCCGACAACAGGATCAGGGGCTTTTCTGCTGTCAGGGGCAGGGCAGGCCTGGAGAGAAGACACGTGCCGCCCTCCCGCCGACATGGCAGGGGCTTGTTTTAGGGAAAAGCGCACTGAAGGGCAGAGAAATTAAACCGCAAGGTGGACTCGTGCTGGGCTGTACCGCCAGCTTCGGAGCGACGCCCGTGGGGCGGGACCCCAGCTGGCTGTGCACAGGCCCTGAGCTCCGCACCTTCTCTGCCAGTCACAGCCGCAGACGTCCCACTGTCCTCCAGGGGTCACACTTGGGTTACAAATCCCTCACCGCACAGTGAGTGAGCAGCCTGATTTGGAACAATTTATTCGAATCCTTCCTCATTAAGATTCAAATGGAATAAGTAAGGTAGAAATTGAACAGACACCGAAATCGTGCCTCGCCGCTCCGGTAGTCAGTAAACATTTATTCACTAAGCCCAGTCTGTGTGTTCTCGCCCTCTCGCACCCACTCAGGGTTGTTCTTCCAACCCTTCCTGCTTGCTGTTTCAATGCATAATTAAGAAGGTCAGAATTAATGAAGCGGTGTGGAGTAAAGTTCAAGGAATCCCCAGGCACTATTTATTCTATTAGATCTCAGGCATGAATGTCAGCTTGCCAGTGAACGCCGCGTGAGCGATGGGGCTGGCTGCATCCCAGGGCCGACCCACCGAGGGAGACTTACCTGCACCACCAAGTCATTGCTGAGCTCCTTCCCCGCGAAAATCACGCGCAACTGGTCAGCTGGAACCCCCTGTCGCTTAGCAACCGCCTCCTTGAGCTGGAAGATGCTGGTGGTAGGATCGACCTCCACTGGGAAACCGTGGCTGGAGTTGAACCTCACAAGCACTGACCAAGGCAATTGGGAGAGAGACAAAAAGTGAGCATCACTCACCGCCCTTCAGTGGCAACAGCAACATTTCTGAACGACTTTCCTGCTCCCCCGGTCCTTCCAGGAACTGCATACATTTTCTTTCACTTATGACTTAGTGCTGCTGTGTAACATGTGGAGAAACATGGAGTTCCCATGTCCCATTAGCCAGCGTAACATGTGGAGAAACATGGAGTTCCCATGTCCCATTAGCCAGTGTAACATGTGGAGAAACATGGAGTTCCCGTGTCCCATTAGCCAGTGACCCTCAAGCCAAATTGCACGCCCCCTTTGACACCCGTCCTGGTAAGCGGGGACTCACGCAGCACCCTTGCATGACTGGAGGGGTGAGGGTGCGATGAGTTTATCAAAGAGAGTCACCTGGGATGGCACTAACACGCGCTCCCCCCCCACGGGGCCCATGCCCTGAACCGCACCCACTCTGGGTTAGCGCTCATGGCACAGTGAGGCCGCACTGGTCGTGGGCAGGCTCTGTGACTTCACGCAAAATGACAGGGAGGGAAACCAAGTCCCCTATAAACTAATTGATATAAACAAGAGTGAAGTTCCTGGGCATCTCATCGGTGTTATCACAGGACAAAGCTGTCTAAGGGCCTGCTCTGTAGCAATGGGAAAAAGCTCAAGCCACTCGGCAGACCAGACCAAAGGCCCGCCCACGGCACCGTGTCTCAGAGCCGGCCCAAAGGCTCCCTGGGCCTTACCGGGATGCACGTCTGCCTTTTCTCTAGAAGCCAGTGACAGGCTGGTTTGTCACCGCTTCTGTCATTGGGACTTCTCTCCTTCCCCTCAGGACCCCGTTGGGACCCCAGTCTTTTGCACGCCCCCTCTCTCTGCCAGTTGCCATACCACATCTCCAGGGGTCTTACATTGCCCTTCCTTTCCATTCCTCTGGTCACTGCTCTCAGGGAAAAGGTTTCCTGAGAGCAGCGTTTGCAGGGGCCTCCCAGCGGAAGTCCTGGTCCACTCTCTTCCCCTCCCAAGAGTCCCATACCATTCCGCCAAGTGGTCCCGAGCTCAGACCAGTTCTTGCAGTCTCCTGCTGTCCCCTGGGGACAGGACGCCAGGCCCCTCTCCTCCGGCACCAACCTGCATCCCAGCATTTCTCTGCTAGTCCCCACACATCCTCTGCTACGTCCCAGGAAGCACAGCTCAGAAAACCCCTGGACCACCTCCTGATGTCATCCATGCCATGGCCTCTCACTGTCAGCCCCCTGAGGCTGAGCTCTGCTCTTCAGGGCTCTGGTGACACCGACCGCCAACACTGCCGCATTCTCTCATGGAAGCAGTGCTGCACAGAGGTCACCAGCAGCCCCTGCCGAGCCAGAAGGACCTGGGCACCAATTCCTGCAGGTCCCTCGGCAGCGAGCAGCCTGGGGTAAACACAGCAACCTCAACCGTCACCCTTCAGCCCCCAGCCCCTAATGCTCTGCTTCTAAATGAGCAGTGGCGGGGGGCTGCTTACTGCATTTGCAACCTCACATCGTAGTCTTCAAAAATCATGCCTTTTGCACATGCCTTAGATGTTTTTGGTATATATTTTACCTCCTTTAAAAGATTACAAACTTCTCAAGGTCCGGCAGCGCAGCTTGTTCATTGCTGCAGCTCCTGTAAGTGTAGCGTTCCACTAACTCACTCTCAGTTAGAATGTGAGCTGTCCACCCAATAACAACTGTAATAAAGCAGTAATTCCAATGCCAATAACAACCAAGCACTTCCGACGTGACTGAAACTGTACCTTCCACACACTGTGTCTAAGTGCGCCAGGGACCTGTTAAGGTCAGGATTATTATCCTTATATTTTTCATGATATAATAAAATTTATTAAGATTTATTGACTATTAAAGGATTCAAAAAATATTTTTTGAAGAAATAAATATTCCATATTCCAGAATGTAAGCTTTACCAGGGCAAGAATGTTCACCCATTTTATTTAATAATGTCTCCCAAACATCTGCCACGTGGTGAGAACTCGGTGAATATTTTTTATCGAATTTATTGGGATGACAGTGGTAAATAAAATTATATAGTTTTCAGGGGCACGATGCTACAATTCACCATCTGTATGTTGTATTTTGTGTTCGGCACCCCAGGTCAGGTCTCCTTTCTATCCTCTCCCCCCCGCCCCATTTAACAGAACAGTAAAAGCAGGTCTCGCCTTACAGGGTGGTGGCCACTTTTCCAAGCGTGACGGTTACTTTGCAATGGAATCAGAATTTAAATTCTGTCCCATCTAACTCTAAAACCCCATCCCATGTCTATTGTAATGAGCTGTCTAAAATATGCCCAGAAGAGAAGTCCATATTCCTTTTCCTTATAATAAAAAAAGAAGCAACAGCAAAAAGGCTTTATAACATAATTCAGGTATTCCCCATGCAGGTGAGCAGTAGAAAATGGGATTAAAAAAATAAAAGCTCCCGTGAGGAGCTGAGAGCAGGGAACATAGGGCAATGGTTATAAGACAGGATGAGATTAAAATGGCACCAAATGAGCACAGGTGGCAGGATGACACCACAGAGCAAAAGCCCGGTGCGTTTTACCAGCATGGACAACATCTAGGGAAAATAAGGATGTGGGGTGACAAAAACGTTGCAAAGGTAGAAAATCAATGAAAAAAATTACAGGGGAAAAGGTGCTTTTGATGTACTTTTATGTCGGTGTCATGTGACAGCTTTGAAAGTAGAGGAAGAAAGAATGTCATGGAAGCCCCTGAGGTCTCCCCACATGTCCGAGCCCAGGAGACCACCAATGCATCAGGGAAGCTAGGACCCAGGACTGGGAGGGGCACAGGGGACGAAGCCATCTCACCTTAACCTCCATATGAAGATATATCTTAAAATCTCCTCCTACGATCTCTGTGGATGTGGAAAATCTGGGAGCTCAGACATGGCTGGTGGGCATGTAAAATGGTGCCGCTGCTTGGGGAAACAGCCTAGCAGCTCCTCAGGCAGTTAAAACACCGAGTCGCCGGGGAACCAGTCATTCCACTCCTAGGTATTTACCCGAGAGAAATGGAGACACACATCCACATAAAAGTGGCAGATGAATGGACACATCAGCATTATTCCTGATAGCTGAAAGGTGGGTTCATTGATCAGTGGATATATGCCTACCTGTGGTATCTCCAGACAATGAAATATGTTGTGGTAATTAAAAAGGGATGAAGTACTGATTCGCACCACAACATGAAGGAAACTTAAGCAAAGGAAGCCAGCTCCATCAGATCACACGCTGCATGATTCCATTTATATCAAGTGTCCAGAAGAGTCAAATACATACACACAGAAAGTGCGCGGAGGGTGGGGGGCATCCAAAAACCACAAAATTTATTTATAAAAAACTGTGTATTTCTTCTTACATGTTTGAACTTCAGTCACCTTCCAAGTGCTCTCCATTTGATGCACTACACCTATTGAGACGTGTTTTCCACTGCTCAAGCAGTTTTTGAACTCGTCGATGTTGATGCCCTTTATTGCTTGTTGTTTTTTATTTCATCTCTTCCAAATGACAAAACATTTTGCTTTGAGGACTTTTTTCATCCAGGGAAACAAAAAGAAAGTCACTTGGGCGAGACTGGGTGAATAGGGAGGGTGGGGCACAGGGGTCATACTGTTTTTGGTCAAAGGCTGTTGAACACTCAGTGTGGTGTGGGCAGCTGCACTTGTAAATCACCCATCAGGAAATGAGCAAACGTGCTGAAAGAGCCTTAAAAAAAATTCACTGAAGCCAAATGCAGCCTCTCACAACACCACCAGCTGGTCCACTAATCCAAATGGGTCCCTAGAACACTCACCTAGCAGGAGAAGCCTGTACTCCAAGGGGGACACCCTTCCGAAGATAATTCCATTGGAGGGGGGTTCTCCCTCCTATGTTAGCGGTTGACTGGGGTGGCAGTGTAGTGTGTTTGAAGAGAAATGGGGGTTTCTGCTGAAGGGCAGAGGATTTCTTTTTGGGGTGATGAAATCTTCTAAAATTAATTGTGAGGATGGTTGCACAATATACTAAAAGTCATTGAGTTTTATGCTTTAAATGGGTGGATTTTATAGCATGTGTGTTATATCTCAGTAAAACTGTCTCCTCCCAGCAGCTTCTCCCCAAATCTCTGTATATCCATCACTTAGTAAAGCACTTGAAAAAAGACAGTCATTTAGTGATTTTGGAATAAGCACAGGAATGAATGTGTGTTCATTTCATTTTAAATGGTTTTCTTACAAAATTTGTGCACATCACCTTTTGCATTTTTAGATAATTGTTTTCATAATGTGGTCGAATTTTGTTTTGGAATATCACACAGTTGCTGTGCCTAAAAGTGCATAAGGACCCAGAATAGTACTGATGGCATTTTTTTTTAAAAGGAGACATCTATTTCAGCATTTCATATAGAAAATCTAATTTGCTCCAATTACTCAACACTGTTCTAATTTCCATACGCTTTCAAGTACGAGTGAGATTTAGACCAAATTGCTAGTGACATTAAAATTCATTCATTCATACTTTCAACAAATATTTACTGCATAAGTAACCATGTGCTAGGCACAGTGCTAGAGATGTTAAAACACTGCAGTATGATCTATGTTTTATTCCATTTTGTGCAATGTGCCATAGACTGAACGCTTTGAGAACAGAAAAGAGGGAGTGGCTAAAGGCTGGAGGAGTTAGAATTATTTCAGAGATAAGGAAAAATTTATGGCAGATATAGAAAAACAGTAAAGAATGTCCAGATGGAGATTTTTTAAAAATTGCTACAAATAGAAGTCACAGTTTACTAATCACTCTTTTAGGGAAAAAACAAGTTGTTTTCGTCAGTCATGGGCATATCAGTTTTATAGGATGGACGTATTCGCTGCAGCGAGTTGACAACTGCAACAGTGTCAAATAATTTTGAGAACTCTCAAGGTGTTCCTTGAAACTTTTAACAGGCTAAGTTTTCTAATGCACAAAAGGACAAAGAACAGAACTCATCTTTCAACATTCAGACAACGTGTTAACTAAAGAAAAATATCCTGGGCATCACATATTTTGAAAGAAAAATGTCAAAATATCTACATGTTTATCTTCTCAATTGTATGATATTCTAAGAATTGTTTCGGGATTACGAACTGCACACCTGAGGCCAATGTTTGGTTTGCAAACATGCTGCGCCATGTGCGGATGGCTTGGCTCCGCCTCCTGAGGCCCTGTGAACGAGCGATGTGAGCACCGTGTCCCGTCCTCAGCAGCCCTGCTCTGCCCCTGGGCACGCAGGCCTGGGGCTTCTTTCATGGCGCCCGCCCACTTCGCACTTGGTCTCCCTCCTTTTCCTGCTGCCTTCCGTTTTCCCCCCATCATCCTCTTTTCTAGTGAGCCCTACCCTCTCATAATGTGCCCGAAATAGGGCAGCGTCAGTTTTGTCTGTTTTGCCTCCTGTGATGTTTTGGGCTTAATCTGCCCTAGGACCCACATGTCTACCTTCTTGGAGGTCCGAGGCTTCTGTCCAGTGCTCTTCCAGCCCTGTACTTCCTGTGAATCAATTTCTTCCCTCTCAGCCTTCTTCACTGTCAAGACTTTCACATCCACGTGTAGTAACTGGGGATAGGAGGCTGTAGGCAGTCCTAGTCTTGGACTCTAGTGACACCTCTTTGCTCTTGGTGATCTTCCCTAATTTTTTCACTGCTACCCTTCCAAGCCTCAGCCTTCCCTTGATTTCTTGGTCGCAGCCCCCATCTGAGCGGGTGATCGGACCAAGGAAGCTGACTCTAATGATTCCAGGGTCTTCGTGGTCTATGCTAAAGTTGTGCGTTTCTTCTGTAGTCATGATATTGGTCTTCTCGGTGTTCAAACGCAGTCTTGCTTTGACGCTTTCTTCTTTCACTTGCCAACGCTCTCCCAGCCTTTCCTAGTAAATGCCGATACCTTTGCCACTTCACTAAACACACTGAGAAAGTCAAGGGACCAGTCTCGCAGCCAGTGGCCTCTTGGCTGTCGGCGAATTCAGGACGTGCAGTGGTTCACGTTGGCCGCAGTCCTCCATCTAGGTAATGTCTCCGTACTCGCACCCCGCGCTCCCACCGAGAGGCTGCCTGACTGAAAATGCCCAGTGCCTGTGAAAATCTTCTGCAAAGATTATTTTATCATCTGGTTCTTTGATCAGAAAGCTGCCTTCACTGATGTCACTTCTACCATATAGCAAAGAATACCTGGTGGAGTGGTCAGAGTGTCTGCGCCCACGCTGTCAGGGAACCCTGAGACATGGGCTGACCCACCCTGCTAGTTGTCCTTCCCTGGCACCATGAAATGGATCACCGGGTATTTGTTGCTGTCTTCAGAATTATCCTTCATTTTCCCTTGGTGTTAGATCCCCAGACAGTTTACAGACTACCTAGAAGGGGGATTTCAAGCCTGACCAAATTCTCTCTCCCTAGGAAAGGTTGATGTGCTGTGGCAGGAATTCTTCACCTGCTTTTGAAGGAAGCTTCCAGAAATTTTACAGTTTTTCATCATGTTACACATATTCACATTATTAATGCACAAAGACTTCTGATTTTCATTCAGAATCAAGGCAGATTGAACTCTTAATTGATATATAATTCATATACTATAAAATTTACCCTCAGTAACTATATAGGTTAGTGTCTTTTAGTATATTCAAAGAGTTGTAAGCCATTCTAGTTGTTCATCGCTATCTACCTCCCAAATATTTTTGTTTCCCTGAGCATCCTCTACCCATGAGGACGCATTCCCCTGAGCCATGACAACTAGGAATCTAGTTTCTGTCTCTCTAGTTCCGCCTGTTATAAGCATTTCATATAAATAGATTCATACAGTATGTGGCCTTCTGGGTCTGGCTTCTTTCACTTAGCACAGCGTTTTCAAGGTTCATCCATGTTGTCAGTACCTCATTACTGCTTATGCCTAAATAATCTTACATTATATCTATTTATGATTTGATGGACATGTGGGTTGCTTCTACTTTCTTGGCTATTATAAGTAATGCTGCAGTGAACATTTGTGTACAAGTTTTCATGTGACGTTTTCATTTTTCCAAAAATGTACCATCAGGATTCTGACCATGGCATTTCCACATCTGACGTTTTGAGGAACTGTCAAAACTTGACTGATCATTAAAATCACGCAAAAGTGCTAGTGTCATATAACATTACTAAGGCAGGGTTTTGTCAGACTAGCAATATCAAGTCAGTTCATACGCATTCCCATGATGCAGCCTCATGCTTTAAATAAGCGTCAAAGTACGTCCTACAACATTTGGACTGAACGATGGCCAACAATCTTCCCTATTGGATTCTCAGAGAGGAACCTCAGGACGATGGTCTTGTCATAAGCCACCATTATTTTTCTCCTAAATTCCCTTGATTGTTTTCCATGTTTTAAACTCGTTCCAATATTAAAGCTCACATTTCCCCTTGTTTTAATTGACATAATTGACATATAACATTGAAGTTGTTTTAGGTGTACAACATAAAACATATATTACATATGTATACATTGTGAGATGACTACCAAAATAAGTTTAGTTAACATCCATTCCTACAAATAGTTTAAGATACACACTCTTGGCAACTTTCAAATATACAATACAGTATCATGAGCTATGGCCCTGCCCTGTACATTACATCCCCAGCACTTACTCATCTATAACTGGAAGTCTGTATCTGGGCTACCTTAATTTCCACTTTCAACCATAAATCTTGGTTCCTATTTGAAAAATATAGCTTAAAAATTATTAGGCTTTAAAAGCTAAATGAAAAATGACACTAAAGTCACTAAACACAAAATTATGAGTACTCAGAAATAAAGCTGAAAGCACAGTGCTCTGGATTTGCATGGTGCAGAATGAAACTACGCTAGCATTAAAATTACTCAATTTGCTGATAACAGCAAAAAAAAAATCCATTCACTAAATGAAATAAAAATTCTATGATACTGCATGTTTATGTTAAGAAAACCCAAACAGGAGATTGTTCTGACTTAGAAAAGCCAGGTATTACTGCTGTAGCCTGGTCATGTGGGTTTGGCAGAGACTTTTCAAGTTCTACAAGATCAGAAAGATCCCGTAATTCATGCTTTTATGTTTTGTTTTGCTTTGTTTTAATGAAAGACATGGAGGAAAGGAAAGAGGAAGAACGGAAAGGGAGAAAATATTTCAAGAAACTTTTCAAAACAAAAAGTCGGCTTTGGAAAAACAAGTGAAAGGCAACACAGGAAACCAGCGACTGCCGAGGAAGCCTGCGCCACCTGGCTGGCGAGTCCGCGTGCCTGCGCGGGCTGCGGGGGACCCGGGGACAAGGGTAAGAGTGCATTAACCGGTGTGAACATGTCCCCAGTACTTAGATAGAAGCGAGACCTATTTATACCATGTGATGCTGTCAATTTCTCCATTACATATGGTGACTGTGATGCTCATTAATTTGGCTCTTGTAAATTCTTGGGTACCACGTGATTTGGATGCAGCGAAGGACATAGATTCCTAAGGATTACATTTTTATGGCCTTTTCTCCATGTGAAAACATGACCACTTGGGTCCGTATGAGGAATACAGACACATGGCACTTAATGGAGTGGACACTGTTCTTCAAGCTACAACAGTCTGCTGCGTTTTCATGTTGGCGTAAGTAACACCAGTAAAAACAGAGACCCAAGAAAGGGAGTTCTGCTGTTCTGTCAGAAAGAACAGATTCAACAAGTGACCTCGGTGTTCCAAAGACACCAAGACACAAAATTTTTTTTTTTTCTGGAGGGATTAGCTAATGGAGGCATTTCTTTAAAAATTTCCAGATAGAATAAGAAATGTTAACGCTGTCTTTATGATCTAGATAATGTGACATGCTAAAGGCAGGTGATACAAAGAACACTGACTTCACTTCACAATGGGTTATATGAAAATTTACTCATGGCTAAATTCTTTGATAGGTTTTATGTGTCCCTGAAAATCCACTAAAATTGAGTTATACTGATGATACTTAAAAACTTAACAAAGTCATCACAAGAACATCGCACTCAAGCTTTCTTTTCATGCTCTTTTCCTGTCTGCAACCTTTGGATATATGGTGACTAATATATCTTAATGTATTTCTGTATATCAATATTTTTATTATGTTATTTCTTAAGATGACAACTGCAAATAATAACTCGTGCTGAAGGAAAATACCAGAGCCACCAATATTTTTCTTTTCTTGACATAGTTGCAGATATATATATTTTTATGTTTATAATAGAAGTTAATAAAGAAACATGCCTGGCTTATTATTTCTAGATTGATTGCAGAAATAGCTACTACCCTTTTTGATGATGTGGAAGTTTACACATGTATTGATGAAGCAACAGCTGTGATAAATTACTCCCAGAAAATAACACTTCTCGTTGTTTTTCTCTTCCTCTCTTACAACCTTTGTTATGAAGTGCGATGTGCCCAGGCTGGTCCTTAGGACGGGGAATGGGCTGAAGACGTTTAACATTCACCTGTGCCCCAGGTATTCATCATTGTTAATTCGGAGTGAAAATTGATGAGTCACTTGCTGCATCTGCTTCTACTACAGCATAAAATAAATACAAGTATTCTCTTTGATTTTCATCCATTTTTCCTCTCTAACACTATCCTTTCATTTAAAGGCTGGCTGAATTTGACTAGTTTCTCACTGTTAAGTAAGGTAGCTGAGAGCTATTCATGTGCATTGCAAACAGTAGTTACATTGCATACAACCTTGTTTCGAAACAATGGCAGCAAAGGAGCTAACCCCCACCTTTGTCACCAACTTCTAGAAGGATAATAAGTCACAAAAATAAGCAAATCTGTTAAATAAAAACGTAGTGAGCCCGGCTATTTTGAATTATTCCTATGATTCTATTATTGCACTTATTAATATTACACATCTCCGTTTGACGGTACACCACTTGAGAAGGTCCCCCGACTATGCTATGCGAAATCACAAGCAACCCCTCACTCAGCACACCTACCCTTACCCCCATTTTCGTTTCCTCAGAGCACTCACGTGTTGGACAAGCTCCCTCCTGGAGACCAGGGCTGGCATCCGTGTTGCTCGCTCCTTTACTGCCAGCTCGGGCACCAACTAGCTGCTCAACCAGTGCAGGGTGGAGGGATACGATCACACACGTGTGAGGCGCGGTGGGTGTTCCGAGAACACTCGCCACACGGAGACCCCTCCACCCACCCGCTCTGCCTTTGGTCGCCCCTGGATGAGCGATCTCGTCAATGCTCGGCTCCCGCCAGAAACTGAGGACTCATCACCCATCTCTTCCCCTTACACGTGTACCTTTAAGCCCTCGGTTCTCCCTCCATAATATAGCTTGCACTTGTCTGCCTCTCTCTGGAGTCAGAGCAGCAGTTTTCTACCACGTTTGCTCCTTTACACGTGCCCCTCCCAAGAGCAGTCAGGTGAATCTCTAGGCAAGAGAATAAAGCCACGTCGCTTCCAGCTTCAAATCTCGCAATGACTTTCAGTTGTGCACGGAACACCGTCCGTTCTCCCCACTACAACCTGCAGGGCATGGCCTGGCTCCTACCTGTCCTCTCGGCTAACCCCACACTCAGCGGTGCGTCCACCATGCTCCAACTCCACTGCTGCTCCTGTGTCTTTCTGGAATAAGCCAAATCCCTGAACTTCGGGTCTTGGTACCCACCACCCCCTCTGCCTGGTGCGCTCTTCCCTCCTCTCTTCACAAGGCCCACACTCCGCCCACATGCGGCACCTCAAGGGCCGCCTCCCAGAAGACCCTCCCTCGGGCACGCTCATTTATTACACGTAAGCCCTCAGAGGGCAGGGACTTGGCCTCTTCACATTCTCAGGGACTAATAAACCACCTGACATGCAGAAACCGCTCCACATGTGGCAACTGAATCAACAAACACCACACTCTCTTCGCCAGAGTGGGCGCCCTTCGTCTCTGCTCGCCAGTGCCCAGGCAGTCAGCGGCGGGCTGCAAGCGTTGAAGGAAGTGAATGAGAGGCCTTAAATCTTTCATTACTGTCCTGAGCCCCACCTGGAAAGACCCGCCTCTGTGCAGATTTGCGGACCAGAGCTAGACTGAGAGGAAAAGCTGAATCGCTTTGATTGTTGCTTGCCCAGTGTCCATCGAGTGCTAGACATAGCGTGTAGCGATTGGGGCTGGCAGTGCAGAGCAGATAATATCATTTCTTAAGTATCTGATAATTCCATAATTCCACCAAGGCAGCTGGCAACGTTTTCGTTATATTTTGGTTTGCAGGTGCAGAGATGTGGGTTGGATGGTGGCCTGGCCAATGGGTTTAGTACAATGAAATGGCTGAAGGAAAAGTCTACTCCAAGAGTGCTGAGCGCCTTCCGCCAGCCAGGTACTGAGCCCAATGCCAGAATAATAAAAATAATGCCATGTAGTCTCTTACCAAAAGGGTGTGTAAGTTCTCCAGCTACTTATCATAGATTTATGTTCTGTGGAATTGGCAGCATTTTAAAATTAACACATTGGGTGAATATATCGAGAGCATGCGTCCATCACTATCACCTGAGAATTGTAGGCAAGGGAAACAAAAGCAATAAATACACAAGAACCAGGCGATGGTAACTGCCTTGAAGGCTGGGATGATGAATTCTTTAAATAAAATTTAACTCTGATAAAGATAAAGCTCTAGTCTTGAGCTGAAACATCGATTACGTATTTACAAGGTAGAAGCGATATGAGTATGAGCACTCATTAAAAAATGGCATAGGGATTTTAACTTAGAATGTTTTGTAAAAATCTGTTGTCATACAGCTATCAGAAACCAGTTTCACCCTTTGGTGTGTTTACAAGGAAGTGGTCAGCCCTGGGCCAGCTGGACCACACTGAGGCTGTCCGTTCCGAAGCAGGTGCCGCACAGCAGGGAAGGGCTCCGAGGGTGCCCAGGGTGGTGGTGAGCATCCCTGCCGCCACAGCACTGGGAGCCGCGACAGCACTTCCGCTCCGGAGACTGGGCACGGGAAGCCGGGACACAGTAAGAGAGGGAGAACGGTGGGGAAGGAGGCAGCTGATCGCTGTCTTCGAATAGTCAAAGGGCAGGTTTGAAAAGAAGTATCGGACCCTTAGAGGTGGCCCCAGGGCAAAGAATTAGGAAACTACAGGCAGAGAGGCTCCGATTCACTGTTTAAGGCCCAGCTGCCATTACTGCCCTGAGCAAGCCACAGCCACCTAAGGGGGAAACGGCAGGTCTGCCCCGGGCACTGCTGGGTCGACTCTCAGCAAAGGCATCAGACTGGGGACGCAGGCCCTAAAGGGATGACAGGATTAAATGACTTCTAGGCCCTATGATCTTGATGTTCTATGATACAATGAAAGGGATATAAAAAACATGGAAGGATAAGATGTTCATTCATTTGCCTTCCCAATCCCTGCTTTTGTTAGGCAATGTTGTAGGTTTGTGGACACACAGGGAACTTAAATAAGCAAAACCCCTACCCTTGTGAAGCTTACACTCTAGATGGCTTGCGACACAAAAGCTACTTAGCATCAGTCTGAGCCATGCAGGCATTTTGTTGTTTTCCGTTGGAAGTTGTTACTTGCTTGGATACAACAGAATGCTATTTGTTTGCCCACAACAATGGCACAAGCACGTTTCACCTTTATCACTAGTGGATTTTCTCCTCCCTCTCTAACCTATTGCCTGGTGCAACACCATGACAGAACAATGGTTTATAATGAACTGTTTATGCTTTGCAATTATTAACAAAATATAACCTGCCATGTAACAAATTATTATATATTAAAGTGTCCTCTTAGGTCTGAATTCCTACACATTAAATTTTCCATTTTTAAAATTATAAAATAAACATAACTATTAAAATTTATAAATTATAGATAAGCATAAAAATTAAAAGATGTATGTGTTCCTAGTCTTTTCATAGCATGACCTCTGCACACATACAAATACAAATTTGGACATATTTTTCCAAATACACTGGAACTTTTGTGGTTTTGCATTTTATTGTAATATTAGAACACTACTGTTTTTGGAGTTAACAACTCCTTTCATTGGAATTGCAGCCACCCAGCATCACCTTTGTGGGCTGTTTTTAGATTTAAGAATATATTACAAGCTAATATCAATAAATGACACATAGTAAGTAACTTGCATTGTGCACTGGGGGCATAGAACATTAAGCAATGAGCAATTTCTGTACTGAGTTAGATGGATTGATCCGCCATGTGAAAGACACTAGAGAATGTTTTGTGGGTAGAAGGATTACCTTCTACACAATAACAGAAAACTTTAAAAGTAGACACAATGATTCCTGATTGATCTAAACATATCTAAAATTTAATTACACTTTTGACCTCTATCATGCCATGGAGACACTACACGTTGGACTTTATGTTTCCTCAATATTTGGTATATTTTACAAAAATATTCCAGAGCTGTGTGGAACACAGAATTCGACATTACGTGAACTTGCGTGAGCCCTCATTCACGGCGTGGAGACTCCTAGACACACAATCGGTGTGAAACGACTCTCTCGGGGAGGCAGGCCTGCGGCGAGCGCTCAGTCAGCGTGGCAGCCACTCCAAAGCCCAGGCTGCAGATGTTCTGGAGTTTGCTGACTTGGGCCATGGTTACTCAATTAAGGGATAACTTCGGATACTTATCTTATATTTACCCTTTCTACTCAGGTCTGTGAAAGAAAGCACTAAGTAAATATTGCTAAACCTATTATTAGCCTTCCAAAACTGCTCAATTTTATCTTTTTCCACCCAGGAAGTCCTAACTTTTTCACTTGTGCCACCATAAAATACTAGTTCCTTGATCGTTTTATTTCCCCTGGAACTCTGGGAAACCTTTTCACATCTTTGTTAGGGATTTACCAACATTAAATATTTTAGGTACAAAAGCACCATAATTTTAAGCCAAGAGTGGAAACTAATTTCATTTTTCAAGGAAAGGCTGTCGCATACTTGATTGGATTTTTAGACAAAAGCATTACACTAAACTACTGCCTTCAAAGAATGGGGCCAATGGCTCCGAGCCTCGGCATCGGGAAAGCACGGTTTGAATTAGTTTTCCCCAAACGCCTTTCCTCACATTTGCCAACACGAAGTTTCACGTTGGAGGTAATGATTTTCATGCCTAAATGCAGTCTGCGGCGGGACTTAATCCCCCTGGTCTCCGGAGCCCGGTGGCCCATAGGAGCGCCACGGGAGCCGTGATGCGAGCCACGCGTGCGGCTCGTACTGTTCTAGTGGTAGCACTTCAAAAGTAACACCAAACAGATAAAGTTCATTGAAATATTTTAGGTGTATCCAAAATATCATTCCAACATTTAATCGCTATAGAAGGTACTAATGAAATACGGCACACCCTGTGTTTTCTCGCTCAGTTTTGAAGCCTGGTGTGTATTGTATAGAATTACAGCGCAGCGCAGCTCGGACCGGCGGGTGTGGCCGCTGCAGACCGCAGCGCGCTGGAGACCACAGGCCCAGGGCGGGGCTGCGACCCACGTGCAGACCGAAAGTTGAGGAACAACACAGCAACACAGCTCACAGCTCGCGTTACTATGTTACCAAGGCTCCTTGTTCTTTAAACACTTAATATAAGTTAATCTATTGAAACTGTCACCCTAAGTATAGGTTGAAAACAATTTAGGTTAGTTTTTGTTTTTCAATGATGGCAAAAAAGTTGTTTTCCAATCAGCCTTTCAGCTCTAAGGACCATTATCAGACCATTATCATAATGAAGTAAATTCCCAGTCTTTTCAATTAGTTTAATTAAAGCATGCCATTTTAAAGGTAATATGGATAATTCCAAGGCTGCCGATTTCTTTTACTGTAACGCAAAGGCCTTTCTCCATTCATGTGAAACTGGAACAATATTATTCAAATGATTTAGCATCTTTGAAAGAACAAAGTACAGAAATATTTACATAACATAACACCACAGGCAGAATATCTATCTTAACCTAATGTTAAGAATGACAAAGAGGAGATAAGCCAGCAATAACGCATCTTATTTATTTTTCAATAATACAGCTGGGACATTCCATACACCTAACTTCTTTAACTTACTGGGAAGAGTAACCCGTCTGTATTTAATTTTCTCCTGCACATACTGCATGAATAAATTATGAAAATATGTTTGAGCCCTGGCTGGTGTGGCTCAGTGGATTGAGCACTGGTCTGTGAATCAAGGGGTTGTTGGTTCGATTCGCAGTCAGGGCACATGCTTGGGTTGCGGGCCAGGGACCCAGTAGGGGGTGTGCAAGAGGCGACCGCACATTGATGTTTCTCTCCCTCTCTTTCTCCCTCCCTCCCCTCTCTAAAGATAAATAAATGAAATCTTTAAAAAATATATAAGTTTGAACACTCCTTTTAAAAACAACTATACTTTTTAGGTTATTTAATTTTTAGTGACAAACCACCCAATGCCATCTCAACAACAACAAAAAAGATAATTTTTTTAATACTCTACTGCTGTTGGAGAAAATCAAAACAGATTATTTTTTAACCTATGATTTTTCTACTGAGTAGTAAGTCAAGAGTAAGCAGCCTCTCTCTCTTGAGAGTGTGTTTGGATTAAAATCACCTAGCACAGGACTTGGCACCTCTCTGGAAAGCAAAAGGGAACACTCTTTACAGCCACGCATCATTCAGGCCAGGAACGTTTGTCATAAAATGAAGGCAGTCCCTCCATTAACCTGTTATTTTCTAAGCTCTTTAGATCATGGCTTTGGTTAACTAAATTTTTGTTTTTTCAAATGAGGGCAAGATAGGCTAATGATCAGTACTATATCTTAACTGTCAAAGAAATGTCAGTTATAGACCTATCGTATCGTGAATTTCTAACAAAGCCAAATACAACCTGTTGTCTGTGTCCTTTATATGGCGTCAGTATAAATTATTTCTATTATTTCCGGAAGTACCTAGATTTACAAGCATACATGAGATTCTCAGACTAAAAATATGAAAACGTGTTTCAGGTTGAAAAAATATATACACGGGCTAATCTCCTGTGGCATGGCATTTTATGGTGCCCTTGCCTAGTTTTTACCCCTTTTCTTCCTTGCGCCTTACCCTTTTGGCGAGCTTAAACTTCTAGTTCTATACAGCCATGGGTAGTCAGGGCTCACCAAGCCTTGTTTACTCAAATGGTGAAGAACGGTATTTTTTCATCTTGAGAAAGTGAGGGCTAAATTAAAAAAGCTAAGCCCTCAAACATCCTGTCTGAATGTCTTCACATTGTATACATGACACTGGCTTTATTATGAAAATATTTAAGAGCGTTTTTGGACAGGCTTTCTGCTACTTTTTATACTTTCACAACTTTTTATTTGATGTTCATCTGGTACCCCCCCAAATATATAATTTTCTACAGTATTCTGACCGAGGCGCCATCGCCTGGATACCCCATCATTCACCCAAGGAAGTGCACTTGAGAAAAGTCCATCAAAGACATGAGGACTGCTGTGGTTGCCCAAGAACCCTATCATGAAAATTTAGATGTAAGTCATAACCCATGAGACTGCGGCGGCACATAATGGTCACGTGGCTGAGGGTGCACAGGGATAATCTGCAGAACAGAAAAGCAGCAATAGCGGCACCAGAAAAATTCACATGGGATGAAAAGTAATTATTTGTAGCATCTAGTGTTGACTGGTTATCTATAATTGTTAAAAAGGCTTTATACAGCAATGAAAAGAAAAACATAAATATAAAAATGAAAATACATGGATTGGGTATACCGCATGAAGTGAATGAATGAAAGCAGGGGAGACACGCTTTGCAGGAGTCAAAAGCTACGCCAAAAGCCAGCTCTAAGGGGAGACGGGCAGGTTCTTAGGATCACAGACCCTCCGCAGCTCGCCAGGGCAAGGACCTGTGCAGATCACTGGGTCCTACCCACACTCCAAAGCAGAGGCTTCCTGGTCCTCGTCCCTCACACCAGGGTGCTGCAGCCCCAGCAGAAGCTCAGAGCGCCCTCAGGCTGTGCTGCTGGACAGCAGGTCTGTTCTTTAGAGCTCAGCCTTTAGCCGATGTGCAACATCTCTAAGACCCAGGTGAGTGACTATAACTCACCGTAAGCACTGCGCTCTCCACAAATATGGTGCACCTCAGAGTGGAATAAGGAGCATTGCTGAAAGACCGACACAAAGTGATGTCCTGCCTCGGGGACCATACGCCTGCCACACACGGTAAACCCAGTCCCCTGATATGTCTGTCTGGGACACAGACGCGGGATCTGACTGGATGTGCAGGAGATTTACTGGGATCCCACCTGTGAAGAAGATCCGGATGGAGCCTCTGGGGAGCTGGACTTGCGCCATATCCCGTGTGTGGGGGAAGGTAACAGAAGCCACGCAGGGACAGAAGCTCACAGAAGTGTACATGGAAAAAGTGAATTTAACCATGTGCAAACTTCAAATATATACTTTATATTTCAATATATATTATATGCTATGTAATATATATAAGTACATATTTATGTTTAAAAATTGAAAGGGAGGTGTAGGAGGTGGAGAGAGCCATCAGTCTATAATGCAGATCAAACCCTGTGATGAAAAGAAGGGGAGGAGAGAGGGGGGGAGGGAGCAAAAAGGGAAGAAAGGAAGGAAGAAGGATGGAAGGAAAGAAACAAGGAAGGAAGGAAAGAAGGAAGGAGACAAGGGAGGGAGGGAGGAAGGGAGGGAATCTTATATTTCCCTGCAGTTCTGAGAATGTCTGGTAAGGTCAGTGCGGGCCCCGAGCCACAGTCGCGGTCAGATGCACCCCGTAGCTCCCTGGCATGGGCCCGCCTTAGGGTCCCTGCTGTGCCCAGTAACTGTCTGGGAGGAACCCTTATCTAGGTCTTGTTTATCTCTGAGAAGGCTATTCGATTTCTGCAAATTAATTTTTTGCCCAGCATCCATAATGAATTCTCCTTTATTGTTTATAATAGTTTCTTGGCTTTTCTAGGCTAAAATCATGCATCTGCAAATAATGAAATTTCATCTCATCATTTTGAATTTTTTTACACATCTAGTTATTCTCTTTTATCCAATTGCACTGGCTACTGTTTCCAAAACCACGTCAAGTAAACTGTGATGGGGGACAGCCATGCCAATGATGTTCAGGAAAATGCATCTGGTTTTCTACATTAACCTTGAACCACAGAGGATCGTAGGTGGGAGTCTTATTACGTGAGACTGAAATCCAGAGGATGTTTGGGAGCAGGAAGCAAGAATGATTCAATTGCTGCTACAAGAAGGTAGGGTGTCACCTACCACATCTCTAGGGATAAGAATGGCTTGTGGAGAAATAAATGTGTTCTCTCTTCAAGGAGTGTCATCATTCCTTGAAGAGATCCAGATTTTTGTTGAGCAAGAAGATGAAGGGTCATTACTGTTACAGGTCATAGAGTCTGATGACACACTGTGTTGAAAGGATGTAGGGAAACAGACAACCTCATAGATAGCTGGACAGGGAATAAATTGGTACAGCTGCCAAGAGGGGCGTGACCACCTCTCAAAATTACAAAGGCACACACTTCTGTGATCCAGTCATTCCACTTCTAGGTATTTATACTAAAGAAATACACACATGCAAGATGATCGGTATATAAGGCTATTAATTATAATATTGTTTATAAGAGCAAAAAATTGGAGAAATTCACTAACATGTCAATTATTGAAAACTATTGAGGCTGATTTGTACTGATATGGAGATATCTTCACTGACTGAAACACTAAATTAATATGCTATTGTTTGTATAAAAGACAGAAAAAGAATATATATGCATGTATACATATAGCTATATATACATAAAATATATCTAAACACACACACACAAAGAAGTGATGATGACATCAGACACCTCTTAACAGAGAAGTTGTTTGGGTAAAAGAGCCATGTGGGCACGCAATGTTTCACTGTATATCCTTTTGTGAGTTTTCAATTTTGAACAATGTGAATATATTACCTGTTTTGAAAACTGAAGACTACATTTTAATGAAGATGAAAAGGATCCCTACGTATGCTTGGTGAAGACTGGGGCTCACTGGAAGGTAAGAGCCACGGCAGCAAGGCCCCTTCCAGAGCAGTGGTGGGCAGAGCAGGGTGGCATTCCTGGGGCGGACATCTCCAGAGCATCTGCTAAAACGACAGCCGACAGGACGTGGCGGTAGCGAGACACGAAGGGCGAGGAGAGCGCGGGCTCGCAGGTGACGTCTGCGTCTCTGGCTTGATGCGCTGGGCACAGTGTCAGGGTTTGCTGAGGTCAGCACGAGTGGGCGACGAGCAGGGGAGCAGGGTACGGAGACACAACCAAGAATTCCGTTGTGGACACAGTGAAGCAGAGGCCCTATCAGACCTGGAGGCTCGATGTTAGTCGGCAGCGCCTCAAAGCTTGGGAAAGGCTCCCTGCGCGCCTTCTTCCGGCTTCCGGTTCTTCCACTGTCCGTGAGGCTCGGCATTCTGGCGGCTACTGGTTGTCGTGATTTCTTTTGCTCTGCTTATAGTCGTAGCTCATTGGCTTCTTAGGCATATTTTATTACAAATTTGTAAGAGCTGTTTGCATATTAAAGGAAATTAGGCTTTTTGTCACATAGGTTTCAAGCTTTTTTTTTCCACTTTTTAAAACTTTCTTTTTTTTAAAAGTTCATTACCTATAACTGTTCACAACATCATTCTTCTTAGAGGAATTCTTAATTTCTATGTAGTCATATTTTACTATTTTTTCTATCTTTTGGCATATGTTCCTTAAAAAACTTAAAGTCAAAGCGCATTACTAATTATTAATGATAATGTAAATTCTACAACAGAGAAAATATGCTATATACGACTTTATAGGGCTTGCAAAAATTGAGCAGATTTTGAGGGCATAAATTTGTCATTTTTGTAGTTAAGCCACTGGAATATCTTTTATAAAGTTATAGCATTGCTTTATTCCTTAAGAAAAATTAAATATTTAAGGACATTCCCCAATTCAAAGCCCATGGTGAACTAAGTATTC